>JAOSBO010216555.1:0-15604 GCA_027563915.1 Erythroxylum rotundifolium | reverse complement strand
AAACAGGTTTTTGTTTTTTTAAGGAAAAAAACAGAAACCAAAAACAGGAAACAGAAACAAAAAACAACAACAGAAAAACAGAAGTAGAACCAAACGGCCCCTAAGTGATTTTAGTTATTATCATAGTGATCTTATTACTCTATGTGTTGGTGAAGACTCTCTTCATGACACATAATTGCTTTAGCTAGAGACTCCCCAGTAATAACCCCGATAAAAGGCTTGGGTACCATCTCTTTCTATAAGGACTGGTAAATCCTTTATTGGCTACCCAATTACTTTGGAATACCAATAGCTATACCCAACTAACACCCTATAAGCGACCTCATCTTGAGGTAACAAGGAATGGTGTCAAACTACAGGATCAGTATCCAAGATATCCTTGAGTACCTTAAGTGTAAGGATATTTGCACATTGATATGATGAAATTATTCACTGACATTTGATAGATCATCCATATGATATTCTCATAACGAGTCATCTGATGTACTTACTACTTTTAATAAACATCCACATGTTAACTCTAAACATCTCATGCTTATATTTTATGAGATCCACTACTTGATCAAATCAAAGAGTATAATATGTGCTAGTCTATCAGGATTAACAATGTCTTATCTCATTAATCCTATGACTTGGGATAATTTAGATACTAATATAATTGCACATAATAGGAATCTCATTTCATGATCTCATCATGATTTCGTTGATGCTATGTTTTATATCATGGACTTTATTAATTCGATTTAAGAATGACATCAATTCACAAATAAATGAACATCAAATTTATGAAAATTGCCTTTCACTTTATTAATCAACATAAAGATTATACAAAACTGCTAAAGGTGATTACCTTTAGAGTACTACTCTAATAACCTCCTACTTGTAATAAAGTCAATCGCTTTTGTATCTAATACCATAGGCGAGTACACTAGAATAAAATCTCATTTGAGGAAGTGGCTTAGTCAAAGGATCAGTGATGTTTTGATTTATGGGCACTCTCTCTATCTTCATATCACCTCTATCAATAATCTCAATGATCAAGTGATATCTCCTAAGAATGTGCTTGGACCTCTAAGAAGACCTTAGTTCCTTGGTTTGAGCAAGAGCCCCATTATTGTCACAACTCAATAATATCGGGTTTATAATTCTCGGAACCACTCCAAGTTTAATAACGAACTTCTTAATCCAAATAGCTTCTTTTGCTATTTCCATAGCTACAATATACTCTGACTCAGTCATTGAATCTATAATTGTCTCTTATTTGGGACTCTTCCAACTAAAGGCTCCACCATTCATTGTGAAAACATAACCTTACTGGGATTTGGAGTCATCCTAGTTAGATTGAAAAATGACATCTATATGCCCGCTCACTACAGGATCTGTTGGCCCTCGAATTTTTTTTCATTATATTAATAAGCATGATTGAATAAATTTTATAGTATTGTTAGATAAATCTTTAAATTGGAGTTTACTTATTATGTCAAGTTTAGGAAGGTTCATTTTATGGATTGATGGGAATTTGAAGTATTAAATGGAAGAGTTAAAATTAAGTTAGAGTATAGTATGGTGTAAGTTAAATTGAAGAATTAAGAATGCATAAGGGTAATTTTGGAAGATTACTTAAGGTTAAAAGCACTAAGGCATTAAAGGAAGGGTAAGGTGGACTTCTCTCACCCATTAAGGGTAGAATCGGAAGAGGAAAAGATTGTCTTGTAAATAAAGGAAGGGTAAGGTGGACTTCTCTCACCCATTAAGTGTATAATGGGAAGAGGAAAAGATTGTATTGTAAATAAGAAGAACTAAAAATGTGAATGAACGAAAGAAGGAGAATAAATCAAAAAGGAAGAGAGAGAAAGAGGAAGAGAGGTTTCGGTGAAGAAAAGAATGAAACTTTGAACTAGGTCACGATTTTTCTTAATCTCAAAGGGAGAATTTGAGGTTACTCAAGAAGTGATAAAGAAAGAGGAAAAGAAGGGCTTTCTTTAGAACCAAGAATCTCACTAGTTGGTGAAGATTCAAGGTAAGTCGATTTTAAATCTCTGGGAGTTTTGAAGGGTTTTTAGTTCAAAGAGCTTGGGAAATGTATGGGCCTAAGTATTCTAAGGTCAATTTCATACTTTTGGATCTATGGGTTTTCAAATTGGAATTTCTATTGAATGAGAACATGGTTTGTTATAGGAAACCAAGCAAGCCTGATTCAAGGAGAAGAGGAAAGACAATAGTGAACCTTGTTTGTCAAGTGTCTTATGTGGGTAAAATATTTATGGTTATTGTGTAATTGGACAAATTCTTGCCTACGTGTATGTATGTGTTTTGCATGAAATTGTTATGCTTG
The DNA here is from genome assembly GCA_027563915.1 of Erythroxylum rotundifolium. Classification (NCBI taxonomy): domain Eukaryota; kingdom Viridiplantae; phylum Streptophyta; class Magnoliopsida; order Malpighiales; family Erythroxylaceae; genus Erythroxylum; species Erythroxylum rotundifolium. Next base: position 13,269 of record JAOSBO010216555.1, on the reverse strand, counting down.
AAGTTGAAATAATTGTGCATATATGAAATTGTATAACGCATTGTGATTATGTTATACCTTGAATAAGGTTATAACAATTGGAATTGAATGAAAAGAAGAAAAAGCATGAAATATAAGAAAAATGATAAAATGAAAGAAGCACGAGAGTGCAAATGGTGATTGATTAAATCAAGCACAAATTTGATTGTGTTTGGACGAGAGTGGAACCATTTCGTAGTCACATGCATTTTGACATAAAGCCTTCTCCTGGTTGCCCGCTTGTGGCTCACGAGATCTGAAAATGGATTTGTTTTGTTCACGGAGTAAATTTCGGTTTCTCTATTTTGATCATAAAACCCTCGAGTCAATTGTTTGTGCATTTGCATTTTTGACATGTTAAGTGATGATGCTAATTTTCTTCCAGTATGTCCTATGTGAAAATGAATTGAATTGTGAAATGTGATTTAGTGTGGCGATTGCCGAACAGTTTATGCTTATACGAATATATATATATGTAATTATGCTTGAATGTGTGGCTCATTGCCAATAGCTATGAATATGTTAGCCACTGAGCTGTGTAGCTCAACCCCAAATTTTCCCTCCTCAGGTGCAAATCGAGAAGATTAGTGATCCTTGCAAGGCATTCAGAAGTCCAAGATAGATATAAATCTTTTGTACTAAGTTAGTGATTTTAGATAGCTTTATAAGCATATCAACATTGAGCATCCTTATGTATTTTGTTTTAAGTTTTGATGTGTATGTTGAGATGTAACAACTCTCACTGTGATTAAAGATGAGAAAGTAAAATTGAGTTCCATTCTAAGTATGGTTATGTTATTTTAAAGATTGGGATAAAGAAATGTACATGTGCATAATCTTAATTGTTGAAATTGCCAATGTTGTTCGTATTAAAATAACATGTTAGAATTGGAGAGATTTTTTTTTGAATTGAAAAGAAAATACAGATGAAGAGTATCGTCTGTGATGATGTCACACATAGACGCAAAGGGAGACAGACGCAAAGAATCGTCTGTGATGACGTCACACACTGACGCAAAGGAAAATATAGACGAAGAGTATCGTCTATGATGACATCACACATAGACGCAAAGGAAGACAAACGTAAGGAAAACACAGACGCAAGGATTCGTTTGTGATGACGTCACACACAAACGCAAAGGAAAACACAGATGAAAGGATTCGTTTGTGATGACGTTAGAAATAGACGCAAGGAAATATAGACACAAAGGAAAACACAAACGGAAGGATTCGTTTGTGATGACGTCACACACAGATGCAAATGAAAGACAGACAGTAGAAAGGCAGACGCAAATAGAGAGGCAGACTTAAATGAAAGGCAGATGAAACATAGACGATAAGAAACCCAAACGATGGGCCAATTATAGATAATGGCCAAACACAGAGGAAGAAGTTAGGGAGTTATGCTAATTGTATCGAAGCATGTACATATGCAAATTATGGACTCACCAACGCTATCCTTTGACATATTTAGGCTAGAATGGAGATGAGCCAAAAAGGGTTAGTTTTGATAATGCAAGTACTTGTGTAAAATGTTTGGATATCCAAATATGATAGTCGGGCCTCAGAAACGGGGTCCAACATCTTGTGATATTAGAGCCAGGTTTTTCCTAGGCATAGAATACATAGTAGGACAAATTATTAGGTTATGTGATTACTTGTTTGCACTGTTAAAGTGTTTGATTGCATTAAATGACATGCAAACATATAAGAAATAGAATTGAAATAAAATGTAAGCTAACCCGTAGTGTTTTATTGAAGGAGTAGAATGCCACCTCGTAGAAGGACACGAGGAGTTCTGCAAGGATTTGTTGCACCTGACTCTCCACCAAGAGAGGAGAGTACTGATGAGTCTGTAGCCCCAGGAAATACTGAGGCTTTTATATGGAAAAGTAAAGATCCCTCTCAGTCCCCAACTTAGGAGTCACCTGTTCTACCAGAGTAGATGCTTCTGTTAGATTCAAGGATATTCCAAGTCTTTACCAAGGTATTTGCCTAAGCTATGGGACAAATGCCACAATCTTTTACTTCGGCCCCAGTTAAGAAGGGGAAATAGTTCGACAAATTGAGGAAGTATGGAACAGTGGACTTCTATGGGACTGCTAATCCCAAGGAAGCTGAGAATTGGTTGAGGAAGACCGATAGGATACTGGACCAGATGGAGAGTGAGGATGATCAGAAGGTTATGTATGCTGCCAGTTTGCTTCAGGGGGATGCTTTGCACTGGTGGGAAAGTGTGCCAGGGAGCCAGATGAGACCTCCAGTGTTGGCATGGAAGGACTTCTTAGTTGTTTTTAAGAAGTATCTATCTGAGGTGTACATTCAGCAGAAGCAGAGGGAGTTTTTAAGTCTCACCCAGAGGGAGATGATAGTGAGCGAGTATAAGTGTCGGTTTATACAATTGTCACGATATACAATTGAGATGATTATGACTGAGGTAGCTAAATGTCATTGGTTTGAGGCAAGACTGCACCTAGCCATCAGAGAAAAAGTAGTTGTGTAGAATTTCTGTGATTTTCAACAACTGGTTGAATCGGCATTGAGGGTTGAAAATATAGAGAATATAAAGAGTGTTGTGAATAAGAAGAGAAAGGGGAGAGAACAGTTCAAGAGGGGAGGTGGTACCTTTATATCAGAGAGAAGTGCCAAGACTTTCCCTGTACAGTCTGAGGGGAGGAACACTGGAGACAACGAGCCTACACAGATGAAAATTGTCTCATATCAAGCCTCTACAGCCGAAGGCAGTAGGAAGGGAGATGGGGATGGGCCACCTATTCCCAAATGTGAGCACTGTAGAAGGTTTCATAGAGGGGAGTGCTACCGACTGGCAAGAGCTTGTTTCAACTATAGAGAGAAGGGACATATGGTAAGAGAGTGCCCTCAGAATCCAAGACATAGGAAGAGTCAGATGCAAGCTTCAAGGAGAACTAAGAATGGGGGACACAAGACTGCAACTGATGTGGGAAATCTGATGCAACTAAGAGGGTGAATCTTCCAGGGAGACCCAAGGGGCAAACGCCAGCTAGGGTGTTTACAATGACACGGGAGGATGTAGAGGCCACTCCAGAAGTTATGACTGGTACGGTTAAATTGTTTGATGCTGATATTGTTCTTTTGATTGATCCGGGGTCTACCCAGTCATTTGTGTCATCAACTAGAACTGTGTGTGGTAGAAATCTGAGCCCGTTGGATACTCCTCTAATGATGAGTACTCCAATTGGTCAGTATATTATTATCAGTCAAGTTTATAGAGACTGTGAAATAAGTATTGGAGGGAAACAATTAGTGGTGGATTTGATGCCTTTGAAGATGGGAGGATTAGATGTAATTTTGAGTATGGACACGTTAGAGAAGTACAATGCCCATCTGGATTGTAAACAGAAGACAGTGGAGTTCGAATTGGACAATGGTAGAAAGGTGGTATTTATGGGAGACAGAAAAGCAAGCCTGCCTAAAGTTGTTTCGAGTTTGACAGCAGAGAAGGTGATGAGGAAAGGATGTGAAACATTTTTAGCCTATGTGGTAGACACGAGGGCAAATGAGAAGAAGTTAGAGGACATACCTGTGGTTGTGGAATTCCCGGATGTCTTTCCCAAGGAATTACCAGGACTACCACCACCTAAGGAAATTGAATTTCCCATTGAGCTTCTTCCAAGCACAATGCCAATATCGATTCCTCCTTATAGAATGGCTCCGACAAAATTAAAGGAGCTTAAGGAGCAATTTGAAGAGTTATTGGAGAAAGGTTACATTAGGCCGAGCTCTTCTCCTTAGAGAGCTTCGGTCCTCTTTGTGAATCGAGTCTTTAAGTCATTCTTGGACCAATTTATCATTATCTTTATTGATGATATATTGGTTTATTCCAAAAGTGATAAGGAGCATGAAGAGCATTTGAGGATTGCCTTAGAGACATTGAGGAAGAACAAGTTATACGCCAAATTTGATAAATGCGAATTTTGGCTAAAGGAAGTAGTGTTTCTTAGGCACGTGATTTCAGAGCACAGAGTACATGTAGATCCGAGGAAGATATAAGCAGTTGTAAAATGGGAAGCACCTAAGAATATAGCTGAAGTGAGAAGTTTTTTGGGATTAGCTAGGTATTATAGAAGGTTTGTGGAGGGTTTTTTCATGATAGCTGCTCCACTTTCCAAATTGACAAGGAAGAATCAGAAGTTTGTGTGGACAGATGAATGTCAGAAGGGTTTTGAGGATCTTAAGTATAGATTGACAAGTGCACGAATTTTGACTTTGCCTTCATGTAATAATGGATATACAGTATATAGTGATGCCTCAAGGAAGGGATTGGGCTTGAATATGTGGCTCATTGCCAATGGCTATGAATATTTTAGCCACTGAGCTATGTAGCTCAACCCCCAATTTCCCTTCCTCAGGTGCAAATTGAGAAGATCAGTGATCCTTGCAAGGCATTCAAATCTCCAAAATAGATATAAATCTTTTATACTAAGTTAGTGATTTTGGATAGCTTTATAAGCATATCAACATTGAGCATCCTTATGTATTTTGTTTTAAGTTTTGATGTGTATATTGACATGTAACAACTCTCACTATGTTTAAAGATGAGAAAGTAAAATTGAATTCCTTTCTAAGTATGATTATGTTATTTTAAAGAATGGGATAAAGTAACGTGCATGCGCATAATCTTAATTGTTGAAATTGCCAATGTTGTTCATATTAGAATAGCATATTAGAATTGGAGAGATTTTGTTCTGAATTGAAAAGAAAATACAGACGAAGAGTATCATCTGTGATGATGTCACACATAGACGCAAAGGGAGACAGACGCAAGGAATCGTCTCTGATGACGTCACACACAGACGCAAAGGAAAATGTAGACAAAGAGTATCGTCTGTGATGATGTCACACATAGACACAAAGGAAGACATATGCAAGGAATCGTCTGTGATGACGTCACATGCAGATGTAAAGGAAGACAGACGCAAAGGAAAACACAGATAGGATTCGTCTGTGATGACATCAGAAACAGACGCAAGGAAACATAGACGCAAAGGAAAACATAGACATGGAAGGATTCATTTGTGATGACGTCACACACAAACGCAAATGAAAGATCGACGATAGAAAGGTGAATGCAAATGAAAGGTAGATGAAATATAGACAATAAGATAGTCACAGCTAGACGATAGTTAAACCCAGATGATGGGCCAAACACAGAGGAAGAAGTTAGGGAGTTATACTAATTGTATCGAAGCATGTGCATACGCAAATTATGGAATCACCAATGCTATCCTTTGACATATTTAGGCTCGAATGGAGATGAGACAAGAACGGTTAGTTTTGATAATGCAAGTGCTTGTGTAAAATGTTTGGATATCCAAATGTGATAGTCAGGCTCCGGAAACAGGGTCCGACAAGATCTCCATCTCTATATAACAAAAATACATCCTTCGTCCTTCTGAAGTACTTTAGGATGTTCTTGACAGCAGCCCAGTGACATTCACATAGATCTGGTTGATATCTGTTCATAACACGTAGAGCATACGATAGATAGGGTCTTGTACATAACATAGCATACATGATTGATCCTATTGCCGAAGTATATAGGTTTAAACTCATGTGAGTCCTCTCATCATACGTCTTGGGATATATAGATTTCAAAAGTTTTATCCTATAAGTTATAGGAAGACCCTCTCTAAGACTTTCCTATGCTAAACCTCTTTAGCACTTTATCTATATATGTAGACTGTGAAAGACCTAGCAATTTCCTTGATCTATCTCTATAAATCTTTATTCCTAATAGATAAGTTGCTTCTCCAAAGTCTTTCATAGGGAAATTTTGGGACAACCAAATTATGACAAATTGCAAACTTGAGGCCTCATTTTCTATAGTAATATGTCATCCATATATAACGTAAGGAATATGATAGCATTCTCACTAAACTTTTTATACACACAAGTTCATCTGAATTTGCGAGAAACCAAACTCTTTGATTGTTACATCAAATCGGATGTTCTAACTCCTAAATGCTTGCTTCAATCCATAAATGGATTTTTGAAGCTTGCATACCTTTTTTCCATATTTGGATATGAAGCCCTCAAGTTGTACCATATACACATCCTCAGTTAGGTTTCCATTCAGGAAAGTCATCTTCACATCCCTTTGCCATATCTTATAATCATAATAAGCAGCAATGGCTAGGAGTATTCTAATGGATTTACACATGACTACAAAGCTAAAATTCTCGTCATAGTTAATGTCTTATCTTTAATGATAACCTTTAGTGACTAGTCTCACTTTATAGGTAATCACATTACCATCAATGTCGATTTTCTTCTTGAAAATTCACTTGCACAGTATGGGTTTTAGCCCTTCAGGTGGGTCATCCAAAGTCCAAACTTGGTTTTTAAACATGGAATTCATTTCAGATTTCATGGCTTGAAGCCATTTTTTAGATTTTGAACTCTTCAGAGCCTCTTTATAGGATGTAGGCTCATCGTCCTATATGAGCAATAAGTTGTTATGTTCATTTACGACCATATCTATTTGGAACATTACATATCCTACTTGACCTACAAACATTTTATATGTTAGAAGGATTAACTATTGTCTCATCTCTATAAACAATAATCTTAGGTTCAGGCAGTTGATCTGCGTCTATTTGAGCATCATGAACTTTAACAAGTTTAACTTTGCTCCCACTTTCTTCTCTTAGATGAAACTCTTTCTCTAAAAAGACAAGGTGTTTTTAGACAAACACCTTTTGCTTTAAAGCATTGTAGAATAGATATCCAATTGTTTCGTTAAGATATCCTATAAATAAACATTTATTAGATTTTGCTTCAAGCTTTTCTGATTGAATCTGCTTCGCATAAGTCGGACAACCCCAAACTTTTATATGAGAGATTTATGGTTTTATGTTAGTCCATAGCTCGTATGGAGTAACATCATATGCTTTTATAGGGACTCTGTTTATCACATAAATAGCAGTCTCGAGTGTATAAATCCAAAAGGATTTCAGTAGATTTGCTAAACCCATCATAGACCTTATTATGTCTAGTAATGTTCAGTTTCTCCTTTCAGCCACACCATTATATTCCGGTGTATAAGGTGGAGCCCATTGGGATACAATCCTGTTATCCCAGAGATAACTTAAAAACTTCTTGTTCAAGTATTCACCACCTTGATCTGATCAAATTGTTTTGATACTTTTACCGAGCTATTTATCTACTTCATGTCTACATTGTTTGAACATTTCAAATGTTTCAGACTTGTATCTCATTAGATAAACATACCCATATCATGAATAATAATCAATAAAGGTAATAAAGTACATAAAACTACCTTTGGCATGAATGGACATCGGACCACATACATCAGAATGTATTAAGTCTAATAACCCATTTGTTCGTTCAACTTTCCTTTGCCTAACAAGTAAGATTCATATGTTTCATATGATTCATAATGAAATGACCCTAAGCTACCACTCTTGTATCGCTTGGACACACATCTCTTACTTATATGGCCAAGTCGGTTATGCCATAACTAAGATGATTTTAAGTTATCCCATTTTTGTCTTTTATTATCAATGCTATTTAAAATTGGATTGCACATATATGATATGTAAATACCATTGCACAATGTAGTAGTACCATACAACATTTCATTCAAAATAATGGAATAATCATTGTTTGAAAAAGTTAAATGAAATCCTGTTTTATTACAACGTAAAATGGATACAATGTTCTTTGTCATAATGGGTATATAATAATAATTATCCTAAATTAACTCTATCTTAATAGGAAGATACAAAACATAGGTTTCTATAGCTAATGCAATAACTCTTGCTTTATTTCCCACATGTAGGTCCATCTCTCCCTTCTTAAGGGGTTTAACATCCCTAAGGCCCTGCATATCAACACATATGTGAGAGCCATATCTAATATCTAATACCTAAATATTATGATCAAAAATAGTATTAACCTCAATGATAAATAACATACCTAAAGTAGATGGGGGAGCATCTAACGCCTTCTTCTACTTTAGTGACTCCAAATAGGCTTTACGATTCCTCTTTCAATGTCCTTCCTTATTACAGTGGAAGCATATTCCCTTTGGTGTATTGTCCTTTGTCTTCTTCTTGGCTACACCTCCTACTAAATTCTTGGACTTCCTCTTCTTCTTTTGGTTCCTTTGCAAGAATCAGAAGCAGAGTCCACCAACATCATAACTTTACTGTCTTTCTTGATAGTTTGCTCAACTATTTTGAGTAGGTTAATCACCTCAGGTATCAAAGTAGATATTTAGTTCATCTGATAGTTAAACACAAAATGTGAATAACTATTAGTCATCAAAATTAAGTCTATACTTAATTTATGATCCATTCTAAAACCCAAACTAGCTACCCTCTAAATGTATCCATTCATTTTCAACGTATAATGCACTAGAGATGATCCTTTAGCCATCATAGAGCGAAAGAGCAACCTCAAGGTCTCGAACCTTTCAGACCAAGCTTGTTCATCAAATAGTTCCCTTAGATTTTTAGACTATAATATGAGCATCCATAGCCTCATACTGCTTTTGTAATCCTAGTGACATAAAGGCCAGCATAATATAGCTAGCCAGTTCACTATCATCCAATAGCTTCTTGTAAGCTTTTTGATCCTTATCAAAAACATTGGCAACACAGGGATTTAATAACCTAGAAGAATGAGAGAAGGTGTTAGAAAGTACATAAATGCATATCCCACTATTTTATCCAAATTTATAGCCCTTATTACAAATCTGAGAAAAATTATAACTTTCCTAATGGGTCAATATCCAATATCACTAAAAATGACCTTGGGTTTGTCCAACAAGCTACCTTAGGTCAATCGGTAGGTATCATTCATCCAATTGCATTCAGTTATGCAACTATCGACTTATGTCATTAATTATTGATTTAGCATACTCATTGGGTTATCAAATTTTGATGCATATAATTCCATACACACTACCCAACTTTTCCTCTATCCACGTTGAACTACCCAACAAATCAACGCTTTTAGTTAAGACCAACCTATTATTAATCTGGAAATCAAAATTTCGTGGTTTGAACATATTTGTGTAGGGCGGGCTTGAGTTTACCCAATAACCCAACACTAAAAGAATTCTGGTTCTTGCCATATCAATGGAAGACACAAGTCCTAATATTTTGGTTGAGTGATTTATTCTTAGGTATCATCAATACTTTGATGATTATATATATATATATATATATATGTATGTATGTATGTATATATATATGTATGTATGTATGTATGTATGTATGTATATTTATGTATCATATATATATATATATATATATAGATTATGGATGACTCAATTAAATTGGGCTTATGTACATAACCACCCTTAAAATGCATCAAATGTATGTAACACACAAAGGAGGCTTAATTTAGAGTGTGACTTGACTATGTATCTAAAGTTCGTGATTCGATTCAACTTTTGAACCAAATCAGGTATTAGTGTTACTCTCAACTATTTAGAATTATGAATGTGATTTGATTAGGAACCCTAAATTTCAATTATTTTGATGCCCAAATTAAACACTTAATTCTAATACACATGTTGTTTTCTATTCACACTAGAAATGTCATGCTTTACTTGAATTAATTCTAAATTAATCCCTAGGGTTTTCCAAAATTCCTGAACATTAATTATTCATCTAAAACATCCTTAGATCATCTTAAATTTATCAAAAAAATTTCGGCACAAACCAAAAAATATATTGATGGCCAAAATTATCAAGATAAATGATTTAACCTACTAGACACTAAAGAGACCGATTTGATGTTTGGAAATTTTCTAGAACCCTAATTTCGAACACATGCACTAAGCATGCTACTAACATCAAAATAATGAATTTCTTATCTCATAAAAAAATTTGAAGGCCTTATAACCAAAACAATTCATCCTTATCAAACAATTCAGCCCCATCAACTTTCCAAAAGCTGACCAGTGTTGACTTTGACTTGATCTATTAATTGAATCAACTTCAATTAATTCTAGAAAAATTCTAGAGTCTTATAAACATTCTAAATGTTCCTAATAAAAAATTCTAGAAAATAATTCCTAGGAATTCTTTATGAACTAAGTAGAATTTGCCAGTACATCATATGTACACTAACACTTGTCCTACACCACCAGCATGCATGTAAAAATGAGAATAATTAATTTATCACTTAAAAAATAGGTTTCATGCATCTCATAGACATGGAAACATCATATGTGCATGTTCATGAAGGAAATTCAAAAAAAAATTATAAAATTATTTTGGAATTTACTAGCATGCATGCTGATCATATTTCTAGAATTTCCTATAACTTCATGGATGCAACAGGATGAAAATAAAATCATAATAAAATAGAAAATGGCATTCAATTGCATTTTCCTTTGACAAAACATAATATAACACCTCAAAAAAATTTTTGAAGGAAAATTAGAAAAAAAAATTTCTAGAATTATTACGAAATTTTCAAAATTATCACTTGCATTTTGTTTTCCAGAAATTCCCAAAAACCATCATATTAATAGACTAGAGATTAATTTGTAATAAAATAGCAAGTGATAGTCAATTGAAATTTACTTTGACAGAAACATAATATAACATCTTATAAACATTTCTGTGAAATAAAATTTGAAAAAACATTTTTTTACAATTTATATGAATTTTTTGAAACCAACATACATGTTAGACAACCTAACAAATAGTTTGCACATGCTCAATAAATTGTCTTATACATGCATAAACTTGCTTTGATACCACTATTGGAGAGCCATGGGTCCATGCATCACATACATGGAAAGGCAGTGTAAGTGTTGGAATCAAAATTCCAACCCCAGGACATCCCCAGAAAATTCAGAATCCATTTGCATATATAAAAGTATTATAAGAACATAAAATTACAACATATTTACCTTACAAATAATCCTCCTTTTTTAAATCTTCCTCCTTATTTGGGTTGTAGCAAACACCAAAAACCTTCTTTGGCCTCAAGGGAGCATGCAAAGATGAATAAAATCACTGTGTAAAGGTTTTTAGAGAACCAAACGAGATGAGTTCAAGTACATGCTCTAGTGAGAGTTAGATTAAAACTAAGTTGCATGCAATTAATCTCATATAATAATTGCTTAAAATTGCATGTATAAATCTCAAGATCACTCCTCAAAACTTCCAAAACTCTTCTAGACCCTTAGCCTCTCAATTGAGTGTATTTTTTAAGGTAAAAATTCGTATGGACATAAGCGAAGAACTCACTTATGTACCACCTATCAGTAAGTCAGTCACGATTGTGGCTTACTTAATTGACAGTCATGTACAGTTTGTTTTCATCCAATCTTTTATACGTGTGAACTTTAGGTTCTCAGTTATTTTGGTTACTTGAATTAACTCTTAATCCAAGCATATCATGAAGAGTTTCAAGATACCAATTTATCGAAATGTAAGTGGATTAACACTCAAACTCTTCGATAGTTAATTATCTGACTTATGAAACTTTCATAGTGAATTATAGTGCAATTCATCCCTTCACCATCCTCTACCCCACTTGGTTCGGAGTATGGGCTATGTGTTAACTCTTACTAGACTAACTATGCCAGATCTAGTCCAAATGTTGATAGTTCTTTTCCTGGAGATCTCACTATTCTATGTGTCATTGAAGACTCTCTTCAGGACATATAATTCCTCTGGCCAGAGACTCCCAAGTAATGACCCTGATAAGAGGTCTTGAGTATCATCTCCTTCTATTAGGAGTGGTGAATCCTTTATTAGTTACTCAATTACCTTCGAATACCCTATGAGCAACCTCATCTTAAGGCAATAAGGAATGGTATCAAAGCATAGGATTAGTATCCAAGATATCCTTGAGTACCTCAAGTCTAATGATATTTGTTCTGTTGCTAAGATGAGATTAATTACTAACATTTGAAAGATCATCCATAAGATAATCTCTTAATGGGTCATCCGATGTACTTACTACTTTTAGTAAGCATCCACATGTTAACTCTAAACATCTCATACTTACAATTTATGAGATCCACTGCTTGATCAACTTAAGGATTATAACATGTACTAGTCTATCAGGATTAACAATGTCATGTCTCATTAATCCTATGACTAGGGATAATTTAGATACTAACATAATTGCACATTATAGGAATCTCATTATTATGATCTCATTATGATTTCCTTCATGCTATGTTTTGTATTATGAACTTCATTAATTTGATTTAAGAACGACATCAATTCATAAATAAATGAACATCAAATTAACGAAAATTCCCTTTCGCTTTATTAATCAAAATAAATATTGTACAAAAGTGTTAAAGGTCATTACCTTTAAAGCACTACTCTGAAAAAATCATCTAAAATGATCAACTCAAGAAAACATAACGACAAAGAGATTAAATTTGAATTTTCGAGTCAGCCCAGTAATCATATAAACTATTCCCACATTTTTCAAACATTCATTTGGGAATATGGGTTCATGCCTCCTCATTAGAAGGAAAATATTTATATAATTATGTAACTTGAAAGGTGATCTCTCCTCTTTTTGGTATATCGAGATTAGCATCTCTCCTATGGAATTATGATATATCCTCATCTTTAATTTCGAGAGCTATATTATTCAGTTGTAATTCAATCTTTTGATATACTTCATCACCATCTTCACCCAGTAAACCATTTTCCCTTTTAATGAAATCAAAAAGATTTCATTATTGAAACTTTTGCATAAGTTTCCAATTGGTGCCTTATATAGTGTAATTAAGATAGAATACTTGTTTCACTTGAGTTATAAGCACAAATGCTTCATTTTCATACCATGTATTACTAACATTGATGCTAGTAATATTGCCACTTACGTCTATGTTAATCCCTTTGTGAAGTGAATCACACGTTAATAAGAACTTGTATACGATCAACTAGATACACAAGAGGGGGGGATGAATGGTGTATTCTTTTCGTGAATACGAAATATAAGAACTTCTTGAACTTGTTAAAAAAAATTATTGCAAAGTTTATACGAAACTTGTTATGAAATCAAATCGTAATTTAACAATAGAAATAAACTGAAGTAAAAGGTTAGAGTCTAGACGCTGAGATTTTATACTGGTTCACCCTAAACCGTGGACTACGTCTAGTCCTCAGAGTTCGTCTGAGTGTTCCACTATACTTCAAACAACTACAAGTATTCTTTTTCTCTTAGAGCCTCTTCAGGTCTCTTTCACAAAGT
>JAOSBO010216525.1:0-15608 GCA_027563915.1 Erythroxylum rotundifolium | reverse complement strand
TGTAAAGGCATTTCTAAATGCCCATGGACCACTCAAAATTACTATTCTACCCTTCCCATCGGTGATGGGATGTTACATTGCCAATGAATTTTAAATAAAGGAAAGCCTACTTCTTACCTCTTCTATCTCTTTTTTGGTATTCTACCCCCTTCAAATATTTAACAACTTCAATTCCCCCTTAATAGCCTTAAGCTTTTGCAGGCAAAAAGACTACTTTGTAATAGAAGCTTCAAACTTTAGGCGCTTGGAAATGGTATCTTGAAAGCCCTCCATATTATCTAAAAAGATATTAAACCTGAAAGGGTGCTTAAACACTAACCTTTTTAAATAAATTATTCAAATTGGTAGGAGTATGATCTAAGATATCAACATCCAAAAAACTGACTTTGCTCTCTTAAGAGGTGTTTAATCAATACAATTCACCAAGGCTCTATCTAGCCTTTTCCAAATGAACCACTTTGAAGTTTATTTGTTGCTCTATGCTAACCTATTGCCTTCAGATTTTAAATTAGTTAGTTCCACATCCTTGGTGTAGTTAAACAAGTATGAGTTGTAGTTGAGTAAGTTACAATTCCCTTCTACCTTTGACCTGTAAAGAGCGGTATTGAAGTCACCATTGATTATCTGGGGTCCTCTAATTGATGCTTTTATTCTTCTCAATGAACTCTATAAACAAATCTTTGGAAAACTGTATTGAAACCATAAAAATGTAGCCAAAGCTATCGATCTTTCCAATTTGAAAATCAATTTTGTAATGATGAACTGCTCACTAGTTTCCAATGCTTCTACCTCTAGTAATTCCCCATCATACACAATAATAATTCTTCCATACCTATGGTAATGATGGTTTGTTAGCATCTTCCATTTACTAAAAAAACAACTCAATTTATGCATTTTTTCTAATTTGATTTAGGTTTCCAATAAGAAAAATAACATAGGCTTCTCATTTTGAACAAAATCCCTTACAACATTTAGCTTCAAAGGGTTATTTATTCCTCTTACATTTCATACTATTATAGTCATGTGACAATGCTTTTTCTTTTTGAGCCCTTCCTACTGCTCCTATTGCTCTTTTTAGATATCACCTTTTCAAATGACTTCTCTTGATTGTCCCTTTTTTGTTAATCTTCCTTCTGCTATAAATAATCTACTTGTTGATGATCTTCATTTTACTTTAAACAAGCTAAAAATTATTCATTCTGCACACTTCCATTCTTTTTATTACGAGCACTGTTCATCTTAGCCATTTTTTCATTACCCATCGCTTTCCCTATTAAATTTCCTGCTTCCATCTTCAAATGTTGTTTTTCCAATGGTTGTATAGGTTTGCAATGTCATCATTTTGCTCACTCCCATTTTTATTTATTAGTGTTCTATTAACCTTTTCCAAGCTCCCCTTGTCTGCTGAATTCCTTATTATATTTCCTATTTCCATCACCTCTTTGTTCACATTTATATTGTCTTCCTCCAATCCCATCAACTCCTAATAGTCTCCCATAACGAAAACATTCCAAGTTGATTTCCATCCTTTGCCATTTGTTTTAAGGAAGGTTTCCTTTGATAAGTAACCAATAAATTTTCTTTTTAGAGAATTCCCGTATGCCAACCTTAGTATAGGAATTCTATTTTTCATTTCCTCAAAAATGTCCATACTCACATATAATCTAGCAAAGCTTACTTGTTTCCTCAAAGCATTATTTTCATCTATCCAAATTGGCTTTCTTAAGTATCTGATAGTTATGGGTTGCTTTATGTTTTAGTGGGTATTTTAATGTGTTTTTAGTTGTCAATTAGATGATTTGTCCATGTTTAGGTTTAGAATTATGTTAATGTGATTATGTGTTTGTGTTTTTAAGTGTTATGTGGTTTAGAACACAATTTTGGGCTTTAATTTTTTTGTGTTTGAGGTGTTTTTATGAGTTTGTTAGTGTTTGAGATTAGGTAAAGAAGATCGGAGAAGATTTGGAGAAAGCTTAGAGGAGGAGTTAAGGCCACTATTGTGACTGACTAGTTGCAATCGCGAAAAAAGCAACCCAACACAGGCCACGATCATCACTTATTGGCCACGATCATGATAGAAGCCAAATTTTAAGTGTCATGATCGTAACTTATTGGCCACAATCATGAAGGCGCGATGTTAAACGTAGGGACTAATTTCAAATTTAAGTTTTTGAGGGTTATTTAAAACCTAGTCTTTACCCTAAAAAGCCCTAGGATTATAAAAGAAAAAAGAACGACCTAATATAAGAGAGCCTCCATTTGCTACAATTCAAAAGAAGCTAAGGAAGGCGAGAGAATGAGGGAAAGAGAAAAGAGGAGAAGGAGCTGCTACTGCTGTCATCACTACCAGTCCACTACAAGTTATTCCTCTCATTCCATCTTGTTATTTCTTTCATTTGATTTATAAGATGGATATGATGATGATGAACTTGTGTTTAAGGAAGTTCTAAACTCTTTTACGAATTTATTTTTGAATCAATGTTAATTTGATTGCTTTTGATGATAATGAGTTGGGTATTGTGATTTTTTGTTATATTTGCATGCTTTGGTAATAAATTGAGAGAGTGAACCGATAGCAAAATGATTATATTGGGTAATGACAGTTAAAAAATCTAATGAATCACACAAATAATCAAATCGGTAATTTATACAAAGAGAGATCTCTTGTGAGGAACCAATTATCTATTAGAGTGGTTAAGATCTAATTAGATGTATGGGCTGTTCACTAATTGAGAGATTGAAAATTCCTTAATTCAATTTAATTAGAGTTTATGATTTAGGTTTAACTGATTATAACCCGAGAGAGAGTAATCCACCTTTTGAAATTCTAGGATCGATATTGAATTAACTCAAAAGTGATCAAGTTAGCATTAGGTGATAGGATAAATCCATTTCTCTCATAATTGGATAATCTTCCTTGTGTGAATTTTCAATTGTTATTTAGTTGTGCTCAATTTTGATTTCTTTGCATGTTAATTTTATGATTTCACTTTCAATCAATTCATATTCAATTGCTTAATTTTTTGCTCATTTTTATTTTCATTTTAATTTCACTTTTAGGGCTTAGACAAATTAGGATTCAATTAGTTCATTAATTCCTCGCGAGATCGGCACCACATTCACTACGCTACGAACCCTGCATTTGCAGAATATTGAGGTTTTGTAAGATTAGAACTTACTTAACAATTTTTTGATGTTGTTGCTAAGGAATTAGATATGATTAGTTGAATTCTTTTAGTTTAAGGGATTTTCCCCTCTCTTGTGTTTATGTGGTTGTATGAACACAGGAGGTACTCAAAGTTCAAGTAGGATCGTCGAAACATTAGTACCTGATATTATTTGCTTAGAGCGAGCAATTCGAAGATTAGGACACGAAGAAGAAATAGAAGAACCAATGGCAGACGAATTTTATCAAAAAGGAAATCAAGGAACCTAGTCATAAAGTTTTATGGATTTCATGAGACCGGGGTTCAAAGCTGTGAATCAAGGCATAACTTGACCCTCGGTATAAGCATCTTCATTTGGGATTAAGGTAGCCTTGCTAAATATACTGAAAGCAAATGTGCAATTCTACGAATTGAATAATGAGGATCTTAACACTTATATAGTTAACTTTAAGGAAATAAGCAATAATTTTTGTTGTCATGGGATGTTGGAAAATGCCGTTAGGATAAGGCTCTTTCCTTTTACATTAACAGACAAAGCCAAGGCATGGTATCATTCACTAAGTCCTACAAATGTCACAACTGGGAAGTAGCTGGTACGAGCATTCCCGGATAAGTACTTCCCTTTCACGAAGACTACAAAATTGAGAAAGGAAGTCATAAATTTCTAACAAAAAGATAAGGAGTCACTTTGTGAGGCTTGAGAACGATATAAGGATTTGCAAAGGGGGTGCTCACACCATAACCTACTAAAAGAATTCTTGTTGCAAACTTTCGATAATAACATTAATCGATCCATACTAGGAACTATAGATGTGACATCTGATGGATCGTTAATGAAGAAGATGATTGACGAAGCAGAGGAATTGTTAGAGGAAATGGCAAGTCATTGTTGTCTTTGGATGATGGACATGAGTAAATAACTTACTACCCCCCAAGAACAAAAGAGACCCATAGCTGTTGACCCAATAACAAAGATGCAAACTAAGATTAACAACTTAACTTAATATTTGAATAACGTGAAAGACTCCTCTTCAATGACAATTAAAGCAATTTAACAAAGATGTTGACAAGATAACCATGATACCATCAACTACTTTATAATGCAAAATAACGAACTAGAGTAGCTTAATTACATGGGAATACAGTTTGTTTGAGGAGATGGGAACAATCCCTACTTAAGCACTTACAATTTGGGATGGAAGAACCACTAAAACTTCTTCTGGTCAAACAATGCAGGAGGTCAATTCTAACCTAAGGGTCACCTAGATTTCCAACAACAAAAGCTTAATTCTAGGGATGCTAAGTCAGAAAAAATCTTGGAAAAGATTAAGAGCATAGAGGACTCATTGGAAGGACAATTTAAACAAGTTAAAATGAACCACGACTTGTCCGTCCATAATTTAAAGGTTCAAATGAGCAAATTAGTCGATGCATTGTTGACACAAAGTGTGGTAGGTCTTCTAAGCAACATCGAGATAAATTCAAAAGAAAGGATAATGATAATCACCAAGACCATTAAGGAGAAACTCAACTAAGTTAAAGAGGAAAGGGAAGAAGAAAAGAAAAGAGCCAATGAACATTCCCTCCAGAGTAAATACAACCTGACAAAAATCAAAGAATATTAGCCTCCAATTCCATTTCCCATCCTAATGCAAAGGAAATCATAGGAAGTAGAATTGAATGAAGTTATTGGTATAATAGAGAAATTGAAAATATGACACACTCTTACAAAATCCATAAAAATGGTAATCAAAGGAGACCCAAAGAAGTTGGAGAGTAAAATTGTAAGCAAGGAGAACTCCAATGAAGTGGCAACACTACCACGAAAGCAAGAATATCTAGGATTTTTTTACATTCTATGCATTATTGGTAGTTTCAACATGGATAAGGCTTTTGTAGACTTAGGATCTAGTATAAGTATGACACCTTACACTTTATACAAAAGGATGGAGTTAGGTGAAATAATGCCCATCAAGATGTGTATGTCGATGGATGATAAATCAATCGATCATCCTAAAGGTGTAGTTAAGGATGTTCTTGTTAAGGATGATACGCTCACCTTTCCCACGAACTTCATCATATTAAACATTGAGGAAGATTTGGAGACATCCATTATCCTTGGACGGCCATTTTTAGCCACCACTTGATCTCTTGTAGGTGTCGATGGGGCTGAAGTAACTCTAAGAGTGGGGGAATAGAAGGTGTCATTTAAAGTGTCTAATAGAAAACAAAATTCTCTCAAATCTATGGATGCTATCAAGAGAAACAAGTCTAGTGAAAAGGTTGAGCATAGTTATACTCACAAGGGTTCACTAGAACAACCACAAATTCAAAAGAATGATAAAAAAAGAGAAAAAGAAAGGTGGTAGAAGGCACAGTTTGGTAGCTCGTTTACAGTTCACGAAATCTGTAGGAGCGCTACCATTATATGATCCATTTGAACCACCATAAGCAAAAGAGGTATGTCAAGTTAGCGATGGTAAATGAAATGTTACATGGGAGGCAATCTATGATGTTTAACTTTTTTTGTTTCATATTTAATATTAGATTAGGTTTCCAATTGTATTTTTACATGTTTTCGATACAAGTTGAAAACCTTAAAGAAATTAAACATACCCTTCGCTTTCCGACAATGGATGGGAATGGTGTGGAAGGCAAAACAATAAGGTGATTGTGCAAAATACAAGGTAGGGAAGGAATTTGGGAGTGACATAAGGAAAAAAATCAAAAAGGGAAATAAGTGACCCTGTTTTAAACTCTCTGTCACGATTGTGGCCCATAAGAATAAGTGGTTCATAATTGTGGCCCATAAGAACACACGGTTCACGATTGTGGCCCATAAGAACAGGATCATGACCTGCTGCGGAGCAAAACAACAACATGCATTTTTCAAGCCCCTTTTCCTAATTTTACCCCTCCTTTCATCCTAACCTATAGATTCACCCTTACCCTCACTTTTCTCAGCCATACCACTCTCTCCACTCTCTTTGTAGTAAACAAACTCTATAATCCTCTCACTACTTTGTACAAAGTCTTTATCTCTCTAACTTCTTCACACCTCTTATTCCAATGGGACTAAGAATTAATCAAACAATCAACTGTGGTTAACTAAAGGGCAAAATTAAAGTATCAAGTTGCAGATAACAAAACCGAGCAGTAGATTATAGAGAGCCATTTCCGATTTACTTGGAAGAAGAAGGTAACTGGTTCTAAACCATTACTTTGAAATAAATTGTTGTGCCTATGGTCAACTTTGATGTGTTAGACAAATTAGGCTTAAGAGGAAAGGTTGAAGTCCTAGGTAGGAGGATTCGATAGAAGAAATTCTTGCACTATTGCTTTATAATTTATGAAGAAATTACCTTTAAGTTCTTTTCCTCCCTCCAATTTGAGTCGAGTGATAGTGGTAGATTGCATAATGTTTTAGTAGGTAGTTTAGTATTTATTAGTTGTTAAATTGAATAATTAGTGAATGTTTAGGTTAGGATTGTATTGTTTATTAGACACTTTTGTTTTTAAGTGTTTTATGGGTTAGAGTATGCCAATGAGCTTAATTTTTTTTTGCTTGAGATCTCTTGACATGTTTGTTAGTGTTTTAGATCAATTATTGAAGAATAAAGGAGAATCGAGGGAAGCTCAAAACCTAACCTAGGCCTACGATTATGGTCTATATGCCACAATTGTGATAGAAGCCTGGTGGGTCTCCCACAATTATGGTTTCGTTTTCCACAATCATGACAGAGAGCAATATCTTGGGTCATGATCGTGGCCTGTGCAACAAAAGATGTGGATAGCCTTCCAGATTTGAGTTTTTGAGGGACTTTTTAGGCATGGGAAAACCTTAGGGTTTACCCAAATGAAAAATACTATATAAAGAAAGAGAAATGACCTAAAAAGTAGCTCTCCAATTTTCCACTATTGGGAATACTTTAAAAAAAGAGAAGAAGAAGAGAGAGAAGAGGAGGAAGAGGAGAGAGGAGCCAGCTTCTGTTGCTACGTTCTCGAGACATCCCGATCCCCTTCAAAAATGTATTTCATTAATCTTTTTGTTCTTTTTCTTTGAATGTTGAAATGGATATGAATATGATGATGGATTTGGGTTTGATCATGATGTTCTAATTTTCTTTAGAAATTTTGACTTGATTTAATGTTAATCTAGTTATTTTTGTGTTTAATCATTTGGGTGTCGTGATTAATAGCTGTAACTTCATGCTTTGGTAATAAATTGAGAGAGTGAATCAAATGCAAAATGATTTGGTTAGGCTAATGAGAGTTAAGCGATTCAATAGACCACACAATTAATCAAACCGACTATTATATGAAGAGAGATCTCATGTGAGACCCAGTTGTTTTTCAGAAAGTTTAAAAACTAATTAGGGTTAAAGTTGCTTGTAATTAAGAGATTACATGTTTGGTATTTAACCTAATTAGGGATTGTTAAGTGGGGTTGACTATAACTTGAGAGAGACTAATTCTCCCTTTTGTAGTCTACAATTGACACCTCATTAACACATAAATGACTAGGTTAGCATTATTGATAGGAAAAAGCTCCTAATAAGTGTAAATTGCATTGTATTTTAAGGCATAGTTTGATATGTGTTTAGCAGTTAATTCTATCATTTAATATGTTTTTAAGTTATAAATGTGTTAGTTTGTTAATTATTTGTGATTTTAGTGTTTTATGGGTTAGTACAAGCTTTTGAGCTTAAATATTATGTCTTTGAGATACTTTGATGTGTTTGCTAGTGTTTCAATGTCAATATCAAAGAATGAAGGAGTTTCGAAAGATAGTCAAGTCGAAACAACAGCCCAAGTCATGATCGTGAAAGAAAGCTTAGATGTGGACCATGGTTGTGGTTTGCATCAGGCAAACGTGCAGTCTCTTATGTACTTCATGTTTCGAAGGACTTTTTGAACCTTTTAGACCCCGAAAAGACCCTAAGGTTACCCGAAACAGAAAAGATATTTAAATAATATTAAGATGAGTAAAAAGGAGCATTTTGCATTAACCACACTTGAAATGCTAAAGAGAGAATACCGAGAGAGCGAAATAAGAAGAAGGAATCGGAAGAAGAGGAAGACAAAGTGGACATTCCCAAATTAGGAGGTTTTCCGACGTTGCTGCCTTTCGTTGTCTATTCTAAATCATTATTTCATTTCTGTTTCAATTTTATTTATGTGTAGAATATAGATGGATAGTATGACGATAGGATTTGGAATATTTATGATGTTTTAAACTCTCCTTTAGGATTTTATTTTGATTTAATGACATTTTAGTCTATTGTGTTTATTGGATGAATTTCGTGATTTGATTGTATTCTTGCATAATTCAATAATAAACTGAGAGGTGAACTAAATGAAAAATAATTGAATCGAATGAATGAATTTAGGCAATTTAATAGAAACTGCAACAAATCATGTTGGTAATAATGCAGAGAGAGATCTCGTTTAATGTTCTGATATTTTATTAGAGTGCTTAAGGTCTAATTAGGGTTTTGGATAATTTGTGAATTAAGAGATTGCAAATTCCATAATTTAATTAGGGTTTTATAATTTAGGGATTAATGGCTATAACTCGAGAGAGAATAATCAGCCTTAGGATAGTCTAGAGCTAACACTCCATTGACAGATAATCAACTAGGTTAGCATTAATGATAGGTAAAATCTCCTTTCTCATAAATTGGTAAATTCCTTAGGTTGATTTCTATTGTGATTACATATTACTCACTTGTTAGTACTTTTGTGTTTAATTTACAATTTGACTGGTTGAACTCTATTCTCGTAATTAATTTTTGTTGCATCTTTTATTTTCAATTTTATAGTTTTTCTATCCTTAGATTTTAATATTAGAGTACTCTCCTTCCTCATGGGATCGACACATTTAATGCTACAGTACGAACCGTACACTTATGGAATATTAAGGGTTTATAAGATTAAAAATTACTCTGATCAAGTTTTTGGTGATGTTTCCAGGAAGGTGTAGAATTAGTTTAATTCTTGTAGTTTAAGGTGTTTCACTATCTTTTGTGATTGCGGTACTCAATCATAAAAAGGCAAAAAAAATGTAGGAAGTTTGGATGAAAAGTCGAAAACATATTGATTTGGACATCAAAAGGTAGTGATGAAGAGTTCAAAAAATTAGATATCAAGAAGAGATAAAAAGAACGATCAAGGAGATATATATTATAGGGAGAAAAGGACTCTAGCGAATTTCAATGAGCCCCAATTTAGTTAGGGAAATCATCATCCTTACATGAACACATACACTTTGAGGTCATAGAACCACCTAGATTTCTATTGGTCTAATAATGTAAGAACTCACATAGGACATGAAGACCTATTAGGATTTTAGCAAGACGAGTCCAATTCACGGGATTCTAGGATTTTTCTAGGGTCAAAAAGGTCCGAAAGTTCCCATGAAACTTGACATTTTTTCTTATTTGCGTGTCTACCCAACACAAGCCACGATCATGGCCTTGTATGCCACAATTGTGGGCCACATCCCTCTATCATGATCGTGGGAATCAAGCCATGATTGTGGGTTATGTCATGTGCTTCTGTTATGATTGTGGCCCAAATGCCACGATCATAGGATGACTCCTATGCTTTTGTCATGATTGTGACCTATTGTGCCATCATTGTGGGATGTTGTTTTGACCCGAGTGTCTCTGAAACTTCTTCGTTCTTCGAGGTTAACCTTAAAACACTAAAAAAAACTTCAAGGTACCTAAAAAACATAATATTTAAGCTTAAAGACTTGACAAACCTATTAAAAAAACTTAAACACAATTAAATAACAAACTAACACAATTCTAACCTAAACACATACTAAACGGTTAAGTTAACACTTAAATACATAACAAATATAGCTTAAAACATGATGCAATTCACACTTATCAACATCTCCACGTTTAACAGTTTGCTTGTCCTCAAGCAAACAAAACAACAAACACAACACACATTGTAGTAATGATACAATGGCTTCAACTTTATGAAATAAATTTAATTTTAAACATAATCATTCAGGTTATATCAAATCATTAACATGCAAAATTTGCTTCTAGGGGCTTTAAACTAAATATACAAGTTAATCTTGATCCAAGTGTTAATTTATTTACCCTTTTCAATTGCACATACACATTAATAATGCTCTGGTTATTCATACTCTGTAACTATTTCTAAATACTTTTTCATGAAGAGTCAAGATATCATAATTTTAGTAAGATTTTGTTAGAAAACACTTTTTTTTTCATTATTTAGACAAGGACCTATTCTTTTACTTGGAGGTAAACATTGGTGATGAATGTTGATCTGGTTATTTGACTAAGTCATTTTTACTAAGCTACTTGGTTAAAACGTCATTATAGCTTTTTGATGCGGAGGAAGACATTTGCTATGTGTGTCAATCCTGTTACTCAGTTGTATCACATTCTCAATTGGCTACTAGCTCTATTCATAACCCGAACATTAGCAGAATAGTTATTTATTTAGCAAACATGATTTTTTTTTACATACCTTATTACTTTAGTTACTCATTTTCATGAAAAACACTAGTAAAGCTACTTAATCGAAGACCTCAAATTATGAATGAATGTGACAATTTAGGGGATAACAAATTCCCACTAAATCCTAATTAAGCTATATATTTAGCCAAAGTCCCCATTCACTAATTTTGTAAGCTAATGATTCTTCACAATCTAATAGATTATGTTAAAAATTAAATCAATTCCAATCCATCTAATCCATTAACACGTTCACACAATTCATAAAATGCAACGTAACAACTATCGTACAATATGCAAAATTCATTCAGAGAAAAACATATAACCCTCCCCATACTAAAACAACACATTTTCCTATGTAAGAAGGTGAAAAAAGCAAACACATTAGAAAAGAAGAAACATAAATTAAAGTAAAACAAAAAAAAGAAGACTAAATTTGAAAAGAAAAGGGGGTTAGACAAAGCCTCATGATGATGGAGGCGGGGTAGTGTTGGAGGTAGCAATTGAATTCCTTGAGCCTCGTAATACCGATGGATACGACGTGTATCCTGACTCTAAAATCCTTAAGTTTGGGCCATCTCCTTCATCATTCTAAAGTTCTCTGCAAGTGTATCTGTAATTACCTTGTTGTTTGCGAAGATTGTATCTATGACTTTCTTCCAACCATTTCTTTTGTTTCTTCTGCTTACCTATTGAGGCAGTACTGTACTCAAACTTGACTAACTAGCCCTAATCTTCATATGAGTCTTTTGGTTGATATCTTAGAGTTCCATATTATGGGGTTAAGGATTTTAGCATGCCACAGATGACGATGGTTTAGGAAGTCAGGGAGAAGGATAGTTAAACCACTATAGTCTACGCAATATTACTCAATAATGGTGGAAACTATATACCCCATACCTAAATTATTGCTCCTTTTGCACGGAGTCGCAACGATAGCATTCAGTATATGTGTAGAGGTGCACATTGGAAAGTTGTGATCCATGCACCACAATATAAAGAGTTCCTTTTTTGAACACTTGTTGGTTTCTGATTTATCAAAAACCAGTTGACACATGAATTTGTTCACGAGTCCTTATGATATTATTATGGGCATTGTTGGCATTGAAATGCTCTAACCCAGTGAGCTCATTCCAATAGCGAGAAATATGAAAATCATCATGTTGATCGATAATGGAAGATTCAAGGAACCCATATATCTTGCATATGATTTCAATGTTTAGTTTATAATCTCGTCCCGACCTCCTAAACCACATTTCTTTAGGTTCCTAGGTTCATAGGAAAGGGAAGTAAAGAATTCTAAAGTGAGCTCTTGGTAGATAGGAAATTGGAAGTGTATGAATTTTGCCCACTAAATTCTTTCTGCTAAGTTCTCTACCCTATCGAGCAGTTCTAGCCTACCAAGTGTGTCAAAATAAAAAAATTTAGCAACTACAATTAGTTTAGCATTGAGGGATTGAAAACAAATACCTTCCTCCTCTATGTAGATTAGGAAGGGTGCTCTGAAGTTTGTCGTCCTGTTCCTTCTCCCTTATCCCGAGACTTGGTTTCGTCCTACTGATTGATCATGCCTAGCTGATTGCTTAATGCATGACATACTAGCTTATGAGTAGATAGAAATTAGAAGCAATTTAAAAATTTGTAATTTTGGTAAAGAGAAGTGAGAGTGTTTGGAGGTGTAAAGCTGGATAGATGAAATTAAAGTGAGTGAAAAAGTGAAGTTAGGAATGAATATATAGGTGGATAGAGGGTAAAATGGTAAAATTTTACTTTAAAAAACATATGTCCTTATTTTGCCCTGCCACATGCCACTATCGCGGCCTGCAATTTTCCACTAATTATTTTAATTTTTCCTTTTGTTCTTCTTCCCTTTCTGAAGTCACTACTTAAATCTTTATGGCCCTTTCACGTCTCTTAGTGTACGTCATCAATCATTGAATTCATATTGAAGTCCTCTTCCTTCCTGATTTTATTTGGAAACAAAACAACTTAACTACAAAATTCAAATATCCAAACTTCAAAGGAACTAATCATGGAATTAACAATCCATGAGTTGCCTCCCATACAAAGCTTCTTTTAACGTCGATAGCTCGAAGTTCTTCTATCATTGGAAACTTAGCTGGGATCAATTATGAGTAGCTTGCTTATACCCATTTTGTTCAACCTCAGTTTTGTAACTTGTAGATAAGCTATAAACTGCAAAATAATTAGAAGACCAACATTAATAAAATTATGAAAACCAATTAAGCTTAATAATGTTCTTTTTTTCAAGTGAACTGTCAATAAAGCATGGAATAACAAAACTCCCTGAATCTTCCATTGAATCCAACAGTTTGTCCTATATGAAGGTAAGTTGCTCCCTTTCTTCCTTAATCACCCTCATCTCCTCTTCTTTTTCCGCTTCACGAATAGATAATTTAATAGTTTCTTCAAACTCGATGTCTGTTATCATTTGTTATTTGGCCTTTTGTTCTTTTAAAGATTCAAACACATCAATTATCCTAAGTGAGCTACTATCCTTTAGTACATCATTCATATTGAATGTCACTTGATCATCATCAATCCAAAAGATAGAGTTCTTTTCATGAACATCTACCCAAGATTTTTCAATGTTTACATATGTTATATGAAGAATTGGTGAATAATGAGGGTTGTAATTCTTTTCTTCAATCTCTTTTTTCGTCTCTTAGTCTTCAATAAGTTAGGGTTTAGCATGGTGTTCCACTGGTTCTTCTAGACCTTCCCCATTCATAAGTGTGATAGCCTCATATTGCTCTCGGTGATGTAATTTCATATTTCTCAATGACTTTTCCTCGCTTCTCTTACAAAATTCACGGGAAAGCTATCCTACCTGAATCTCCAGGTTGTGAATAAAAGTGGCATAATTTGTTATTTGATCAAATTTCTTTTCCATTCTCTTTTGACTTTCCTCCTGGATGAAAAATATCCTTTTTTGGTTCTGTTCCATATCTCTTAGCTTCTCTATGTTTTTGTCGAATATGGAATCCTATAAACTGGACTCATCTTACTGAAATTCAAATAGGTCTTGATATCCCATATGAGTACTTGCATTATTAGACCAATAAAAATCTAGGTGGCTCTGCTACCCTGGAGTGTACATGTTCCAATAAAGATTGTTACTTCCCCAACTGTATGTGCCCTATTGTAATTCTTAAAATTTCCTTGCTCCCAAAAATATCTATCTTCCATCATTGTTCCTTCTACTTCTTCTAGGCATCTACCTTTTCAGATGTCTTATTCCTCATTCTAAGATGTCTTGATTTGTCTCTACTTTATGTCCTAAATTTCTCTCTTATTTTCCTTTTTTTATAAAAAAGATAAAAGAGAGTGAAAACACCTTATACTAATGAACAAAACCGATCGCCTCCCCTACAACGATGCTAAAAACTTGATCGTGACTTATCGATATGTTTAAGTTTTAATATTTAACCTCAATATTTTGCAAGCACACTAGTCATTCGTGTAATATCTAAGGCATCAATCCCACAATGAGGGTTAATCTAAGGCCGAAAACAATTCGCAATAATTTAAAATAAATGAAACTAAGGTAAGAATTTATTTCAATCACGCACTCAATTTCAAGAATCAATTATGAAAATATTAACAAAATAGCAAATGCAACACCCATTTAAGAATCAACCTAAAGAAACTACCAATTGAGAGAAATGGGAATTTTACTTATCTTTAATGCTAACCTAATTGATTATGAACTACTAGATTACTGATTCTAGACAGTCCTTGGGTTGATTACTCTTTCTCGGGTTATAACCATTAACCAAAATTTATAAACCCAAATTAGATTATGGGAATTGTAATCTCTCAATTAACAATCTATCTAAAACAATAATTAGATTTGAAGTTGTCCAAAACTATGGAGAACCTATGTAAGATCTCACTTCCCCAAAATTACCAATTTGACTTAATTCTCATTATATTAAATTACCTAACTCTTGTCAGCCCAATTTAATGATTTTTTACTTGACTCATCATCTCAGTTTATCATTAAGTTATGGAATTGCAGAATTTAAATCACAATTAATCTAGTAAAAATACAAACAATCAAATTTGATTTAATAAAAAATAAAACAACCCAAAGGTGAGTTTAGACATCCTCAACATTCATACAATCTTATCATCAATAGCCATCCTAATTGTAGAGAATAATAAAATTGAAACTAAAGCAAAAATAAGATCATAATGGATAATGGAGACAGCGATGTCGGGAAACCTTCTGTTCCGAGAAGTACTTCGCATAGGCTTCTTCTCCACATCTCTCTACCTTCTTCTCTTTCTCAATCTCTCGTTGAACTCTTTAGGCTTTCTAAATTGTTGTTGATGCAAAAGCCCCTCTGCTCCTTTGTCTTCTTTTTTAAATACCTTTTGTGTTCTAAGTAGCCTTAAGGTTTTTTTGGGGTTGAAAAGGTCCGAAAAATCCCTCGAAACTTGATATTTTTACTTATTTGTGCATCTGCCCGACACAAGCCACGATCGTGGTCCTGTATGCTACAATCATGGGCCACATCTGACCTTTTGTCAAGATCGTGGAAATTAGGTGTCATGGGCTTCTGTCACGATCGTGGCCCATATGCCACTATCATGGGTTGACTCCTACGCTTCTGCCATAATCATGGCCTATTGTGCCACAATCATAGGCTGTTGTTTTGGCTCAAGTGTTGACCCTGAAACACTTGCCATTCTTCGATGTTGACCCTGAAATATTTTTCGTTCTTCGATGTTGACCCTGAAGCACTAACAAACACATCAAAGTGCCTCAAAAACATAATATTTAAGCTCAAATACTTGACTAACCCATAAAAAACTCTTAAACACAATTAAATAACATACTAACACGATTCTAACAAAAACATATACTAAACGATTAAGTTAACACTTAAATACATAACAAACCACGCCCTAA
>JAOSBO010216513.1:0-15609 GCA_027563915.1 Erythroxylum rotundifolium | reverse complement strand
AATACATATTTATAAATCTAGATATAATATACAACAATGTCCTAATAGAAATTCAACCGAGATGTAGAGTTTGAGAGGATCTAGTAGGATACTGTAGAGAAAGTTGTTTTTAATAGAATTATAAATTTTTTTAGAAAACGATTTGGAAAGAAAAAATAAAGCAAGATATAATAAATCTTTTTTAAATAAATAGCCAAAAACTGAAACTAAATTAAATAAATGCTGAACTTAGTTTAAAAGTTATTAATAATTAAAATTTTGTTTTTAAATTCATAAAAAGTCAAAAATTTAATGTAATTTAGACTTAATTATTAAAAGTACAAACTTAACAACTAATATATATTATAATATAGAATATTTTAATATTTATCAAGTATAAATATTATTATCAAAATCTTGCTTTTGTATGGGGATAATCTAGTATATTAACAGTAGTTAAATAAATTAAAATATTTTCAGCAAGTTTCATGGTTGTCATATAATTCTTTTGGTGCCCCTGATAATTTCATTCCTGCTTGTGTAGTATAATTCTGAGTCTTCAGGTATGAGATCCTCTCTTCTTGACTATATTTATTTCTTTTGTCAATTTTTGACAAACAATTATCTTTAAACTAATTCAGTTTACTCGCTGTCAACTCTTACAAGTTGTATTGGCATCCATTTTTAATTAACCATGGAAACTCGTCAGTCGTCGCTATTATAAATTATGATCACCTCCAAAAAGAAACTGTATATGTTTATGCATGTCATGACTTGTGTAAGGATTCACTTTTAATTAAAAACATGTCACTGTTACTAAAATAACAATTTTAAAAACTTGAATCGTATAAACATGAATCATATAACTATATATAACTACCGAGATGGATAGAAATCTAGTGAAATTTGTATATGTTTATGGATACGTATCAAAGTATAGAGTGAGAACTATCTCTTAAGAAGATATTTCAATATAAGAACGAAAGAATCTATAATATCAAGATGTTAAGTATCCAACCTTATTTTGAGATCTTGAATGATGTGATGAATAACATTACAGTAGATAGATATCATTTCTAAAAGATAAAGATCATATGGGAGGATCATCTGAAGATAGGGATGTATCATTCCTAGTTAAATATAATCTCTTATCTTGTTAGTGCTGATATAGATAAATCCTACAGAGAGTCTTATTTAGATAGAGATGTTATCTTATTGGATAATGTGATGTAATATGATTAGGATAAGATATGATTTAGTTAGTTCAGTTCATTTAGGATTCTAAATTGTAAGTTAGAGTTAGAGCCTTACTCCATATATGAGACAGAGAAGAGATAGTGAGTGTTGTTAGAATGTCCAAAAGTGAGAAAAAAATAGAGAGGGGGCAAAGAGAGTTAGATTCTCATTCTTGTGATTGTTTTTAGTTAGATTCTCCTTCTTGTTTGATTGTTTTTAGGATTAGTTTGAGGGTTTGTTGATTGTGATATCAACTTTGGTTTTAATCCTAAAACTTTGTAAGACAACTTCTTGTTGTGGGGGGTAGAGATCAACTTTTTTTGCAAATCCTTATTGAGTTTAGTGGATTTATTTGTCGTTTTGCCTCATGGTTTTTCTCTCTACATTGGATTTTCATGTTAAATCTTGGAGTTTGTTTCATCGTTTAGTTTCTTATTCTTGTATTGTTCTGCTGCTGCAATTTGAAAAGTTATTTCTTGTTGTTGATATTCGGTTAACTATTTAAAGAGTTGTGTTATTTTTCTCCCAACAAGTGGTATCAGAGCCATCATAATAAAAGGTAGAAGCAGCTCCATGGTCAAGTTAACGTCATCAAATTACTCCATATAGAGGCCCATAATGGAGGAACTTTTATATTACAGGGATCTCTTTGATCCTATTGATGTGAATAGAGGTGTGAAGGATGATGTTCCTTCAAAATCTGGAAAGATGTCAGACAAAGAATAGGAAAAGATGAAGCGGAAAACTTTGGGCACTATAAGACAATAGATTAATATCAGCATATTCAATCATATGTCTCAAGAAATAGATCCTTTTGAGCTATAGAAGAAGCCAGAAGGCCTACACGAAAGGAAGACTGCTCACAACAAGGCCTCTCTAATTAATACAGTGTGAACTTGAAGTTGAAGGCTAGAAAATCAGTGTCTAACCATCTAAGTAATTTCTAAGACATAATCAGCAAGATGAATACAATGAAGATCATTCTTGATGACGAGATTCAAGCTCTGTTCCTGTTGAGTTCATTACCGGATAGTTGGGAAACACTGATGGTGATAATTAGCAGCTCAGCTCTTGAAGGTATGCTCTTTTTGGATGTAATCAAAGAAAATATGTTTCATGAAGAAATTAGAAGAAAGGAGATTGAAGCTGACACATGCAGGCTTTCGTGACAGAAAGTAGGCGGAGGAACAAGAGTAGGGGTCCCGATGGTTGTGGCAAGTATAAAAACAGTTCAAAGTCTAAAGGTGACAAAGACGTGAAGACATGCTACTACTGTGATAAGTCAGGACATATTATAAAGTTTTGCTATAAGTGGAAGAGGGATCAGAAAAAGGAAGCTCATTAAGATGAGGATGATTATGATGATAAGAGTACAACTGCAATTGTTTCAAGTATGGTTGATGAGGTAACACTAGTTTGTGTAACTAGTGAATGCTTCTATGTCAACAATGTTAGTTCAGAATGGGTGATTGACATGAGAACGCCTTATCATTATGTTCCAAAGAAAGATTACTTCTTAAGCTACAAGAGCGGAAATTTTGGAAGTGTCAAGATGGGAAATCAAAGCTCTGCCAAGATAGTCAGAATGGGTGATATCTAGGTTTAGACAAACGTTAGATGCTTACGACATTGAGAGATGTATGACACATCCCTGATCTAAGGCTGAATCTGTTATTAGCGAATGTGTTAGATCAAGAAGGATTTAAACTCACTTTTGGGGATAAAAGTGGAAATTGATGGCAATAGCCCAAGGAAAGTTTTGTTGCTCATTGTATAAGACACACTTAAAGGTGTGTGGTGGTGGAGAACTATATTCAACCTAAGAGAAATCTTCATTGAATATGTGGCATCGACAAATGGGACAGATGAATGATAGGGGATTAAAGTTGCTGGTTGAAAAATCCCTTATCCTATTTAAGAATCCACAACCACTCAATTCTTCTTATCATTGTTTGACTGGAAAGTAGCATAGAGACTCTTTTAAGAGAAGATCTGCAAAGAAGTCAGAGTTATTAGAGTTGATGCATTCAGGTGTCTGTGGTCCTATTGAGGATAATGAGTAGGGGAAGCAATGGGATATAATAGATGAAGAACTCAATTTCGAAGGTCGATAAGGGAGAAGAAGTTTTTTTAGAAGGTATCCAAGTTCTGAGTACTTGTTACATACTATTGAGGGGGAGCCTAAGGATGTGCAAGAGGTTGCATTTTGTGAAGACGTCAGATATCATTGGTTGAGGCCCATGATAGAAGAGCAAGAATTAACATTGAAGAAGATTCATACGAATTTGAATGTTATTGATATGTTAACTAAAGTGGTTCATATAAATAAGCATGAGATTTGCAGTAGGCTTGTTGGGATGAATCTCAAGTAGATGATGGAGAATAACGTGTTTTTACATATTTGTGCTAGAGGGGGAGATTATTGAGTATCCAAGGTTATTTTGAGATATTGGATGATGTGAAGATCATGTTAGAAGATCATCTGAAGATAGTGAAGATCTTTATGGATAGGGATGTATCATTCCTAGTTAAATATAATCTCTTATCTTGTTAGTACTGATGTAGATAAATCCTATCAGATAGAGTTCTATTTAGATAGGGATGTTATCTTATTAGATAATGTGATGTAATTTGATTAGTATAAGATGTGATCTAATTAGTTCAGTTCAATTAGGATTTTGAATTGTAAACTAAAAGAGCATATAAATAGCTTATTAGAGCCTTGCTCCATATATGAGATAGAGAAGAGACAGTGAGTGTTGTCAGAACATCCAAAAGTGAGAAAAAAATAGAGAGAAGGCATAAAGGGTTAAATTCTCATTCTTGTTTGATTACTTTTAGGATTAGTTTGAGCGTTTGTTGATTTTGATATCAACTTTGGTTTCAATCTTGAAACTTTTTTAGACAACTTGTTGTTATAGGGGGTGAGAGTTCAACTTTTTATGTAAATCCTTATTGAGTTTAGTAGATTTATTTGTCAGTTTGCCCCGTTGTTTTTTCCTTTACATTGGAGGGTTTTTCACATTAAGTCTTGATGTTTGTTTTATCATTTATTTTTTTATGCTCGTATCGTTTTGCTACTACAATTTGAAGAGTTATTTCTTATCGTTGATAATCAGTTAACTTTAAAGAGAGTTTTGTTATTTTTCTTCCAATAAAAGATTAGAGTAAACAACCTTGGAAATGTATATAAAGAAACTTGAAATCATTTAAAGAAAATCACTTAACCCATACCCCCAATGTATGGAAACTATAGTTTTCTTCTACTAGTCCAATGCCTGTCAAATGATGATGATGAAACCTTTTAATGTTTTTCCAAAGGTCAAATTCCATACAAAAATCACTCTCTCAAACACTAATTCACTACTATCCATTAGTAGTGAGGCTCAAAGATGCACTGAGCTTGAAATGAGTAGTGAGTGGAGTACTGACAAGCTTTGACTTTTTATTAAAGTCAAAACATTTTAGTACCTTTCTCAGATACTGTTTATGAGTCTAAAAAAGTCTCCCTAATTCTTTATTTTTGCTTATCTCCATGTCGAGAATCTTCTTGACTTCACCTAGATCCTTTATTTCAAACACTTAATTCAACTGAGTCTTCAATCTCTCAATTTCTCTTAGATTCTTTAAACTTATTAACATATCTTCAATATATAGGAGAGGATAGATGTAGGATCCATCTTGTAGCTTGCGAAAATACAAATAGTGATCATATTTTCTTCTTGTGTACTTTTGCCCCATCATAAACTTGTCAAATCACTTATACCACTACCTCGAAGATTGCTTCAATCCATACAACGATTTTTCAAGCTTGCGCACCATATTCTCTTTTCCATCAACTTTAAAACCTTCAGGCTGAGTCCTATAGATTTCCTCCTCTAAGTCTCCATGTAAAAACATAGTTTTTACATCCAATTGAACTAGTTCCATATCAAACTGTGTTACCAAGGCCAACAAAATTCAATACAAATAAAGAAAAAACTTCATTATAATCAATTCCCTCTATTTCAGCATAGCCTTTGGCTACTAGCCTTGCTTTATAGAGAACATTATTCTTGTCAGGAAATCCATCTTTCTTTTTATATACCCATTTGCAGCCAATTGCCTTCTTTCCCTTTGGGAGACTAACTAGCTTCCACATCTGATTCTTATGAAGGGAATGTATTTCCTCATTTATGACTATCCTCCACTTATCTTCTTCTGAACTTTGGACTGCTTCCTTATAAGTGGTAGGAATGTCATCAATTTTAATTAGGGATGCATAAGCCACCATATTAACATAATGAGTAGGTATTTGAATGTTCCTTTTTGTCATTCTCAATATAATTAGTAATTGTGGCTATGTAGGTTCTTGGGTTGGAATATCTTCTTCATCTGGCTCCTCTTCTACTACAGGAGTTTGTGCATCTACTTCATCATTTGCTAGGTTAGCAATTCTTCCTTCAAACTCCACCTATTTTATAGTACCATCTGTCTGCTCAATATTTTTAGTTGTCACTTTTCTTAACATGGTAGATTCATCAAAGGTAATATCCTTGGTGAAGATTATTTTCTTTGACTCTAAGCACCAAAGATGATATTCTTTCACACCAGAGGTGATTCCCATGAAAATTGCTTTCTTTGCATGTGGATCCAACTTTGACTCCTTAATATGATAGTATGCAAAGGAACCAAACACATGTAAGGAATCATAATCTATAGCAGGTTTTCCAAACCATTATTTTACCACCAATAGTTGGAAGGTGATTGCCAAGATGACATGCATATGCAATGGCCTTAACCCAAAATTCTCTACCTAACCTAGTATTAGACAACAGACACTGAACTTTCTCCAGCAATGTCCAATTCATACTTTCTACAGCCCCATTTTATTGTGGTGTATCCCTGACTGTGAAGTCTGACAATACCTTCATCTTCGCAGTCTTTTAAAAATAGATCACTCCTGTACTCCCCACCATTATCTGTACGGAGCTTGTTTGAGTTTCCACCATCTTCTTCCATTTGAGGAAAACTCCCAACACTTCATCCTTAGCCTTCATAGTATACACCCATACTCTCCGAGAAAATCATCAAAAAAGGTCACATAATAGTGTTTTCCTCCTAAAGAAGCTGTTTTGGAGGGTCCCTACACATCAAAGTGAACATAATCTAAAATACCCTTCATATCATGGATTGCAGTGCTAAATTTCACTCTTGTCTGTTTCCATTTGAAACAATGCTCATAGAAGTCTAATTTGCAGATCCAAACTACATTGAACAATCCTTGATTTACTAATATCTTCAAGGATTTTTCACCTACATGTCCTAAGCGCACATACCACATCCTGGTTGCTTCTAGCTCTTGATCATCATTAGAAGCTTCTGCTGTTGTTCCAGTAACTGCACTACCTCAGTAAAAATATAAGTTATTGTTTATTCGAATTTCTTTCATTACCACAAGTGCACCAAAGATGACTTTAATTAATCCATTTGCTATATTTATAGTGTAGCCCTTTGATTCTAGGACTCCCATAAAAATGATATTTTTCATCAAACTTGGCATGTATCTGACATCTATCAGAGTCTTGGTTATTCCATCATGATTCCTCAAGTAAATTGAGACAATCTTATTTATGGTGCAAGGATTGCCATTTGCTGTGTAGACAAATCCACTTCTAGCTCTCTAAAATTAAAGAATCAATCCTGATTAGGACACATATGATGGCTATAGCCTAAATCGAGCATTCATGGACTATAAGGCCTTATTAAGGATGTAACAACTAATGAAAGATCTGAGTCAACATCTTCACAATTACCAACATTCAAATTTGCAATAGTCGTTTCCTTATCAGGTAAGTTTTTATTCTTCAGCTTTGGACAATCCTTTTTTCTGACAAAAGGCACATTCATTTTTGCTCAATTTGAGCCTTAACTTCGATCTCCCTTTCTCTCCTTTAGTCTGACTCTGTGAATGGCCTATGACTACCAAAGCTTCTGTTGCTCTACTTGTAAGTTCTTCCTTTGTCTTCCTTCTTAATTCATATAATTTTCAATATGATTATACCAAGCTTGTGAAGTTTGTTTTAGTGTGTAAAGTACTTTCTTTAGTCTAAATACCTTATGCTCTTCTCCAATCTTAACATAACTAGGAGGTTGATTAATAAATACTTGTTCCTTTAAGTCTCGATGTAAGAATGTGGATTTGACATCCAATTGGAAAATAGGCCATGAATTTTGTGATAATAATGTAATCACCAATCTGATTGTATCACGCCTTGCACTGGAGCAAAAATTTCCACGTAATCAACTCCATTGAATTTTGTGCTACCAATGCAATCACCAATACGATTGTATCATGCCTTGTAACTAGAGAAAAAACTTCCATATAATCAACTCCATATTCTTTCCTATATCCCTTAGCCACTAATCTTGCTTTATACTTTTCAATCTCACCATTTGCCTTTAGTTTTGTTTTGAAGACCCACTTCACACCAATGGGCTTGTTCCTATCTAGAGGGTCACATAGAAGGTCACGTAGCTCTCATCCATGCTAGCTTTTTTTTAACACGATGAAGGAGAGATTCAGCTGTAAAATTGGTAGCTTTTGTTGCTATTGTTGAAGATTTAAAAAATGTTAGGGCTATGTCTGATGCATTTGAAGCCACTAGAATTTGTAGGGACTGCTACCTTTCTTCTTTAGCTTGACTTTCTTTTTCATTTGTATTAACAAAGATGATAGGAGTAGGTTGTTGCCCACTCCAATCCCAAATGCCCTCTTTATAAAA
This sequence comes from Erythroxylum rotundifolium, assembly GCA_027563915.1. Lineage (NCBI taxonomy): Eukaryota > Viridiplantae > Streptophyta > Magnoliopsida > Malpighiales > Erythroxylaceae > Erythroxylum > Erythroxylum rotundifolium. The sequence goes on along the minus strand of JAOSBO010216513.1, from coordinate 7,630 downwards.
AATGATATATTTGCTTGTCATAATCCTCTTGGTTACTGGATTGAATAATTTATCTGCTTTAGATGCTTCATTTACACCAAGAAAGACACATTTTAACCCTTATTGTGAAGCTTCCTTTTTGCGTCGGGAATATGTGCATATGTAATGCAACCAAAACTTCTAAAGTAGTCTACCGATGTTCTTCTTCCACTCTAAGCTTCTTCCAATGTCATATTTTCAACAACAACGTTAGGGCTTCTGTTTGTGAAATGAATGCTTCAATTCACTTTTTCTAGCCAAAATTCTCTCGAATTCTCTCTTTTATTAGCAAGCGTTGTACAATGTTGAGGATGGTACTATTCTTCCTATCTGATACACTGTTTTGTTGCAGTGTGTAAGCTTTTGTAAGCTCTCTTTAGATGCCATGAGTATCACAGAAAAATTCAAACTCCTTAAAGCAATATTCTCAAACTGCTGGTTCATTCCGATATTTGCGGCCCAATAGCGCCAACTTCTAATGTAAGTAAAAGATATTTAATTACCTTCATTGATGATTGTATTGGAAAAACTTAGGCATCTGAGAGTTCCACTCCAATAACAGGTGTTGCTATACCTTGTTCAACAACATTCCAGTACTCCTTAGACCTTAAGAAATCCTCCATAAGCATAATCCAATGGTCGTAATGACCATTAAGCTATGGAATAGTAGGCTGCACAAAACTTTTAGAGGTCATTTTCAACTCCTCTCTCCTTTTTTTTATGGCTCTAATGCCATTGATAGCTTAAAAGAAGAAATAAAGCAAAGGCTATGGGAGAAAGAGAGGGACATTTTTACGAGAGAGAATGCTTTTCTCCTAACTTTGTTGCAAAGACTTTTTACAGACTTTAAAGCCAATAGATAATAGTTATTCCACTAAAATAGCAACTGAAAATATCTCACTTATTAAAGAATAGGCATTATCTGCATTAGATAACTAAAAGTATCCTCCTTCCAAAAAGATTAGACATGATTTACTGTAGAAAAAATTGAAGGATCGCATATGCAGCGGAAACAAAAAAATTGCAATCTTGTATAGATCTATTTCATTTAATATTCATACTAATAACAAGAATAGGCAAAACAAATACCTAGAATTTATAAGGATTAATAGGCAAAACAAATACCTAGAATTTATAAGGATTAATTGGCAGTGAACTTCAAAAATACGAAGTCTCTATGCACTCTACACCGAGAAATACGTCCCGCTTTCAACACTTAATATAGTTATGGAAGATTTTGAAGAACTCTTTCTTAAAAATAGAACAAAACAATTTTGTCTCTTTCTCTCTTGGTTTTATTTAAAATGAAAAGAACACAAAAGAAGACTAAAAGCTCCTTTTTTCTTTTGTCTCTTCTCTTCGTATGTCAACCTAACAAATGTGAAAAAATCTGTATCTTATCATCTCTTCACTTCGTGAGTGTTTTGTTTTAATGTTTAAAACATTACAACCATCAGAGAGAAAAGCAACTTTTAACTTTGTATGTTTTTAAAGTAACAAAATGAGAGAGACGCTTATCTTATCTATGTTTTGTTTTTGGTTTTTAAATGTAAAACCAAAAAAATCAATCCATGGCAATATCACCAACCGATGCCTTCTTTGCCATTTCGTTTTTTAATTATTATTATTTATAAAAGAAAATAAGATAAAACTATTTTATTTTATTTATTTATTTTGCACAAGAGAGTTTCAAATATTAATTATATTTTCTGTTCTAGCAAAAAAATAATAATATGCCATATAGATTATTTAATAAATTTTCTAATAATAAATTAAATAATCATAAACAAGAAATATCACACTCGTAAGTGTGTGATCATGTAGGTTCATCACTAAGCTAGTAGTAATTAGTCCAATTAATTACTAATCAAGGTTGACGTCTAACAACACTCCTCAATGACCTGGTTAAGGATAATGTATTATTACCTTCCATCATTACAACTCCGGATTATGCTAAGGTATGGTTTAAATGTCAAATCCTATTAGATAATCAACTATGTTACGTGTTGATCATTAATGATTGGTGAATGACGTAAGAAACTCCTTTCCTCACTCATTCAATCGCCCTGGCCAAGGTCTTGAAACAACCACGAAGATCAATGACAACATAGAGCTCAAAGTCATTACCTAGAGTCGATGGATCCCATCTAGACTCATCACTAATCAAATAGGTACTTAATTATATCCAATGATCATTCAACTAGCATTTTTACACCTTAGGTGCTTGACATCAAAACATAATAAATGACTTATTGATTACTATAATGGTCTCAGGTCAGGAAAAATATACATTAAATCCTTATAAGATTATCCCATTTGACAGTTCATAGGTAATATTAACCATTGGGAATTCTCAGTTTGGTTAGTCAATGATCATATCTCCATATGCATCATCTATATATGTAACTTAGTAAGTGAGATCTACTAATATCCATCTAATAGATATTATTACATACAGATTGATCTAACTAGATAATTAAAGTCCTTATTTGATGATCCTATGATTAAGAACAATTTTAGATTAAACCCTAAAGAGTTGACCCTCATTATCATAATCTCCATTATGATGGAAAGTGTATAAATTTAATCAAGGACTTATCATATTAGGATCAAAGCAATAAACATAATATGATAATATAATCATTTGCCATGTTATTCAGTAAAGTTAATAATCACAAACAATAGTGTTCAATCTATTACATAACGATTGGGTCATGGGCATAATTCCAACAATCTCCCACTTGAACTAGACCCAATCGGTCATGAACTTCAATCCTATTTTCCACTTGTGCTTATCAAACTCCTTTGATCCAAGCACCTTAGTGAAGGGATCTGAAGCGTTCTCCTTTCCTTCAACTTTTTGAATTTGAACGTCCACACGCTCAATAATTTCTCTAATTAGATGAAACTTTCACAGAACACGTTTGGATCTTTGGTGTGACCTTAGTTCCTTAGCATATACAATAGCACCGGTATTGTCACAAAATAACGGAACAACTTCTTTTATCGAAGGAACCATACCAAGTTCAATTAAAAACTTTTTCATCCAAACAGCTTCCTTAGCTGCATCGTATGCAGCTATATATTCTGCTTCAGTAACTGAATCAGCCAAAATAGCTTGCTTGAAACTTTTCCAACTCACTGCTCTCTACTCAAGGTGAAAATATAACCAAAGGTAGATTTGCTATCATCCTTGTCTGATGCAAAGCTAGCATCAGTATAGTCTATTAGCTTTAATTCATAGTCTCCGTATAGGAGGAATTAGTCCTTATCTCTTCTTAAGTACTTAAGGATGGTTTTAACCACTTTCTAATGTTCCTCACCTTGGTTACTTTGATACATGCTCGCTATTCCTAGTGCATAGGCTACATCGGGCCTTGTACATTTTATGGTATACATGATAGCTCCCACTGAGCTGGCATATGGGATCCTACTCAAGCGCTCTCTTTCTTTTAGGGTTTTAGGACTATCCTCCCTACTAAGAGAAATTCCAGTGCCTATCAGTAGATAACCTTTTCTGGAATTTTCCATGTGATACCTTTTAAAGATAGTATCAATATACATGGATTAGGAGAGCCCTAGGAGCTTCTTTGATCTATCCCTATAGATCTTGATTCCAAAAATGTAAGCTGCTTCTCCTAAATCCTTCATAGAGAACTGTTTAGATAGCTAGATCATTGTCTTTTGCATGGCTGATTCATCATTTCCTATTAACAATATGTCATCTACTTACAGCATTAGGAAAATAACTATGCTCCCACTAACCTTCTTGTACACATATGGCTCTTCTTCGCACCTAACAAAATCAAACTTTGTGATTGTTGTATTGAAGTGAATATTCCAACTTCGTGAAGTTTTCTTCAATCCATAAATGGATCTTTGTGACTCACATACTTTATTAGGAACAGATGGCAATGTGAAACCTTCAGGTTAAGTCATATAGACATCTTCCTTGGGCTCTTCGTTAAGAAACACTATTTTCACATCCATTTGCCATATCTCATAATCATAATATGTAGCTATAGCGAGTAAAATCCGAATAGATTTGAGCATTACCACAGGAGAAAAAGTTTCATCATAATTAATACCTTTCTTTTGATTACATCCCTTAGCAATAAGAAGGGCTTTATATGTTTCAACCTTCCTATTTACTCCAATCTTTTTCTTAAATACCTATTCACATCCTATGGGTTTTATATCCTTTGAGGGATGAACCAAAGTCTGTACTTTGTTAATTCTCATAGATTCTAACTCGGATTCCATGGCCTTAATCCACTTCTCACAATTTGGACTTGCCATAGCCTCTTCGTAAGTCTTAGGGTCATCATCAATATGATTATCCTCATCACCTTATACCATTAAGTTTAATCTATCTGGTGCACGACGATCCCTAGTAGACCTTCTAAGAGGCTCATGTTTAATAGGTTCTTCCTCAACTTGATCTTGTTGTTGCATTGGTTCTTGGACAGGTTCATTAACAGTCAATTCTCCTTAATGGTTGAGGCTGGTACCCTTTGTGCCAACTTGAAGACATCAAGTGAAGGCTGCTTAACATACGTTTGATGCTCTTGAGCTTGTGTTGACTCATTAGAATCTTAAATTTCATCAAGATATATTTATATACCATGATTTCCTTCATTAAGGGACTCCCTTTCTAAAAAGGTTGCATTTCTAGCCATAAACACTTTGTGTTCAGAAGGGTGATAGAAATAGTATCCTATAGTTTCCTTAGGATAGCCAACAAATCTACACTTGTCAGATCTTACTTCAAGCTTGTCTAACAGTAGTCTCTTGACATAAGCTAGACAACCCCAAGCCTTCAAATGTTTTAGGTTAGGCTTACATCCTTTCCATATCTTATATGGAGTTTTAGTGACTGCTTTAGTGGGAACTTTGTTTAATAAATAGGTAGCAGCTTCAAAAGCATATCCCCATAGGAAGATAGAAAGATCATTGAACCCCATCATGGATCTTACCATATCTAATAAAGTTCAATTTCTCCTTTCCGAAACACCATTCTGTTGTTGTGTTCTTAGAGAAGTCCACTGCGACAAGATTCCATCTTGCCTTAGATAATCACTAAAATACTCACCACCGTGGTCAGAACTTAGTGCCTTTATACTTTTACCAGTTTGTTTTTCAACTTCACTACGGAATCTTTTGAACATTTCAAATGATTCAAACTTGTGTTTCATAAGATACATAAAACCATATCTTGACATATCATCAGTGAAGATGATAAGATAAGAATATCCACATTTAGCTTGAACTTTCATAAGCCCACATACATTAGTATGAATGAGTCCTAAAAGTTCACTAATTCTCTCTTTAGTTCCAGTAAAAGGAGATTTGGACATTTTGCCTTTGAGACAAGATTCACAAGTTTCATATAATTCATAATCATATTGACCAAGGTATCTTTCCTTATGCAACTTGTTTACTCTTTTCTCACCAATATGACCAAGTCTACAATGCCAAAAAGTTTGATTTGCTTGACTACCTCTCTTCCTTTTTTGATCGTAAACATTCATAATCGAATAAACAACTATTTCAGGAATGACATAAAGACCATATTGTAAATAACCACTTACATATAATTCATCACCATAAAACATATTACATTGGTTATTCCTAAAGATTGTATGAAATCCATGCTTGTCTAATGACAGAATAGAAAAAATGTTCGAAACAAATTTAGGAACATAATAACAATCTTCTAAAAATAAAGTCTTTCCCACAGGCATAACAAGAGAAATAGTTCCTACAGTTAAGGCAACAACACTTGCTCCATTCCCAAATTGTAGCTTTACTTCTCCCTTCTTCAATCTCTTACTGATCCTTAGGCCCTGCAACATATTGCAGATGTTAAAGCTACTACCAGTATCTAATACCCATTTAGTAGAATCAATAGTAGTTAAAGAAATCATGAAAATATTTTTCATAAAGGTCCCACCTTTTTTCTTGCCTTTCAAAGTATCCAAATAATCTGGACAGTTCCTCTTCCAATGTCCTTTCTTTGTACAGAAGAAAGATTCCTTATCCTTCTGGTCAACTTTCTTCTCCTTTCCTTTGGATTTGTTCCAAACAACCTTGGGTGCAAGATGATTTTTCTTGGGCTTCTTTTTGCCCTTCCACTTGCACTTATAAGAGTTACCAACCAAATTCACAGACCTTGACACTTTTCACCTTCTCAGACTATGTTACTTGATTTTCATAATCGATCAACAAGTTGAGCATTTCATGAAGATCACAATCCATCTTTTTCATGTTAAAGTTAACAATGAACGGTGAAAAATTATCAGTAAGAGATTGTGAGATCAAATCTTGTGATAGCTCTTTCCCTAAGGAACACCCTAAGTTCTCAAGTTGTTCTATAAGATCAATCATCTTAAGAACATGGGGTCCATATGAGATTGGGCTTCAGTTCATACTTGAATAGGGAGTTGGATAACTGGTATCTAGCAGTCCTACTTTGTGACCCATACATCTTCTTAAGATGCTCAATGATCTGTGGAGGATTCATACCTTCATGCTGCCTTTGGAGTTCAGAACTCATTGATTCTAGAATAATACACTTGACATTAGTAATTTATTCATTGTACTTAAAATATGCATCTAATGCATTAGCATCGTCAATTCCCCCAGGAGACGCTTCCTTTATAGGTTTATCGATCACGTCGATAAGTTTCCCATGCATGAGAACAATTCTCAGGTTGCGATACCAATCATCAAAATTGTTACCTGCTAGCTTGTTAGCATAAAAATTGCTTCGCAGTGATACAATAGACATTTTGAGAAATATAATAAAAAGAAAATACCAAAATAAGAACACAATCATATATCAATAAGACATGGACTTTTATCTAAATGATATAAAATCTTTAAAACATGAATGAGCCCCTTCGTTGTCAAGTCATTACTCATGCATAATTAAAGGGTGATAAATTAATAAAAGTTATAGTAGGATCAATACTATATAATCCCCTAGCTAGTTGTCAACTCGTTCCTATTAGTATAGTTGAGTTTATATATCCAAGTGACAGATAATTAATTAATATTATACTCCCTAGGCAGTCTAGGCCAAAAGTATAAAATTAAGTAATTTTTCCTCACACATGCATCATATGTAATAGAAAATATTATTTATCCCTAAACTACAAGTTACCTAGTTATCAGGTCATTCCTTGTAAAAAAAATAAATATTATGATATACTTGGGTGGAAAATCTTTTTTGATAAAATATCATATATTATATCAAAATAAGCTTAATAATTTTAAAGGTCAAGATTTCATGTTATTAAAATAATTTTAATAATACTAGTGATCATATCACATTTTCAAATAATATTCATACCAGAAAGTTCGAATTTAATAAACATTTATTGATCTAATTTCATAAACAGATAAATAGTTGGACTATGCAGGTAAAATCCATAAAAAACAGATTGTAAAGCTGTAACATCCCATCACCGATGGGAAGGGTAAAATAGTAATTTTGAGTGGTCCATGGGTGTTTAGAAATACCTTTACATGTCCATGCATAATCTAACATCCGCATACATGTGAATAGTAAATTTTGCACATGAAAAATGACTGTACATGCATTCATGAC
>JAOSBO010216505.1:0-15609 GCA_027563915.1 Erythroxylum rotundifolium | reverse complement strand
TTTTAGAATTATGAATGTTTCTATATTGAAAATATTATTGGTTAGTAGAATTGTGAGAATTATGAATTTTGGTGAACCTATGATTTATTTTTGTAATTTATAGAGTATTATGGAAAATAGGAAAAAGAAGAGAAGAAATTAAATGAAGAATTTGAGATTGTTGAAATGTAAAGATGAGAGTTAGTGGGAGTTAGTTCAAAAGACACTAAGTTTAAACTTAGACCTGAGGAAGATGACAAGTGTACAGTTGCATGTATTATGCATCAAGAGGTTGAGTAATTCGAATAGGCAAAAAGAGGTTGGTATTTTTTCCGAAGTACTTTCCTTGTTGTCATCGTCTCCAAATTTCTTCCCATACACAGAGTTTTCCATAAAACTTCTTTTGAGAGTAACTTTGATTCTTCATAACCCTCACGATTTCCTTGACTCCTAAAGTGTTTCTTTTACCTTAAGAAAAACTAGAAGTTGATTGTGTTTATAGAGGAGTACATGTTTTTGCATGAAATTAGAGCTTTGGGGATAGTTGAAGATCTGGAGTTTTTCAACAACAAGGTAGTGAATAAATTCTTTAGAATTGGAGATTTTGAAATAAATTTAATGAGTTACTGTCATCTGCATGAACATGCATTTTCATATAATCATATTCTTGAACACTGAGATAATGGGATGAAAATTTGGGGATATGGTGTTATTTGGGTTTTGATGGGTTATCAGTGATGAGGTGATGTGGAAATGATGTTTGGAGTTGAAATAGAAATAAAATGATGTATAAGATTAATGTATAGAGTTAGATATGGAAAGGTGATATGCTCTGTTTCTTCACTGAGTATGTATAAATACTTAGGTGTTTATATGAAAGTTGTTGAAGACTTAGAGACGTCTAGGAGCATAGAAATTTCGTCTGTAAAGATGTATTGTCTGTGTTTTATCGTCTGTGATTGACTACGCCTATGTTTTATCGTCTGTGGTTGGCTATTTTATCGTCTGTGTTGACCACTTTGCGTTTGTGTTTTGTCATCTGTGGTTGACTATTTTATCATCTGTGTTGACCACTTTATGTTTGTGTTTTATCGTTTGTGGTTGACTATTTTATCATCTATGTTGACCAATTTATGTCTGTGTTTTATCGTTTGTGGTTGACTTTTAATCATCTATTTTGACCACGTATCGTCTGTATTCTATTGTCTATGTTTTATCATCTGTCTTTCTTCACTTCATCTGCCTTTTCATTTGTGCTATGTCTGCTTTGTGTTTCGTCTGCATTTTAGAATCTTATGTTCTATGTTTCATCTGTCTTTTGGCGTTGCGTCTATCTTTTGATGCTTCGTCTGTGTTTGATTTTTATCGTGTGTTTGATCTCTCATTGTTTGCCTTTTGCTTCCGTCTATGTTTTGCTTGCGTCTATGTTTTGGCTATCGTCTGCCTTTTGTTATCGTCTGTCTTTAACCATCGTCAGTGTTTTGAATATTCATCTACTTCTACTTTGTCTACCTTCTGCTTATTGGACCAAATTATATCAATTCCACATTTTGATTTAACGTGAATAGTAGATTTGAAAGTCAGAGTTTGGAGAGAAACCTGAAATAGCTCTTTAGGTTATGAAATTTGATTCAAATGGTTTGTTGAGGTATAAACCCTACAAAAAGTGCTAGTTAAGTAAGGTTTGATATTTGACTGTGGTTTTGATAACCTAGATGGAAGGATACCTGGGGATTGATATAAACATGCATTGTACATAATTCATTCCATATATGTGCATTAATGAACATGCATAATTGTGTAGATTGTGATATATGTGTGTGTTATTTTGTTATAGAGGAACAGTTGTCAAAGCCTCAGACTCAACGTATAATGAGCCCGATGTCCAAAATAGATACGGGATAGTTCAGACACTCGGTCACAATAACATAATAATTGGAAAAGAGTCTCACGATCATTTCATATGCATTTGGTTATGTATGTTTGATTGATTGAAATGTATAAATTGCCTGTGCTTAAATGAAAATATGAAATGTGATCAATTATGTAACAATGTGATTATATGTCATATGAATTATCGTGATGCTTAAATTGAGTGAACCATCGATGATGATTACCTCATTGAGCTCCCAAAACTCACCAAAATTCCAACGCTGTCTTTTCAGGACCAAGAGATGACCTTAGCTACTGAGAGACTCTACCAGCCATATGGATATTGTTTTTGCAAGAGGAGTCATGACTCAAAGATCGGTCAGCTGGGACTTTTGGACAGATTAGATATATTTGAATATTTTTCTCATTCATGTAATACTTTTGTATTAGGTTTAATGATGTACATGCAGTAAGTGTTGAAAGATATAGTGTAGTTTTTGAGTTTGTGAAATGAAATGAGGAAAATGTTGGGTTTTGCCTTTAAATATTGTGATTTCCATATGATGTTTGATAATGAAAAATAATATGATGCCATGTGAAGTTTATGTAGTGATCGAATGTAGTTCACCCTTATCGTAAGATACGTATCAGAATGACCTCTGGGCGTCCCGGTGTATACTCTACGGTAAGGGGGTGCTACAGTTGTACTATGGCTTGAAAGGCCATTATAGCTTTGTAAAACCCTTTATGTTAAGGGTATTAAAATATGAATGATGATATATTAAGGAGTACAATGAAGTAAAGATTGGGGAATATTATGATATTTTCGATTAAATGTTGAGATATGATATATGTATTTCGATTAAGAGTTGGGTTCCGAAAATGGTGTCTAACATTTATGGTATCAGAGCACCAGTATTATGATCTTACATGGGCAATTTTCAGGATATGTGTCAATCATAAAAGAGATTGTTAAGAGTTAGGATATGTTTCAATCGCAAGAGCGATTGTTAAAAGTTTGGGCCCATAGGATTAGTGAGAAAAATGGTGCCTTAGTAGAGTTTATGGTAAGGAAAGTTTGTGGATATTTAGCAATAGGAAATATGGTGTAGTTCGATATATTAGACATAGATTCATTAATTGTGAGGGAATATGGTGACGGAAATTTTGTTATGGATACGTACTTAAATCGATACGAATGTATTCTCATGGGTTGTTTAAGGAATATAAGGATATAAGTATGAACAATGAGATTAAAGTGTACAAGCAAAATACAAGGAAAACATAACCTTGTTATGATCTTAAGAAGAGGATATTAGAACTGAAATGGTTGTTCGATTAATGCAACAAGAGTTATGATCCATAGTAAGAGGATACTGATGGACTTGAGATCAGAAGTTTATACTAATTATGCATCGATAATTTTGAATTGATTGAGGATATATGTTGGACCCTCGCCCCTGAGAGACACGTGTCTAACGTCCTGAGTGACATCTAGACTCGTATCCCACAAGGGTGGAGTGCCCTCACTAGGACAATCCTTGATCTTGAAATTTCATCTTGACCTTATCAAACATTTTTGTCCCTTGATTTCTTCTTAATCCTTGATCAGTTTATTCTATGTTTAATTCTAACTAAGTGAGTATTCAACCATACTAGCTTAACTTCTTCTCTGTATCGTCTGTGGTTAGTCCATTATCTGTGTTCTATCATCTATAGTAGACTTTGTATCATCCACAGTTGACCGCCTTTCTTCTGTCTTTTATTTACGTCTATGTATGATGTCATCACAGACAATACTCTTCCTCTATATTTTTCCCTTGTGTCTGTGTTTGACGCTGTCACAGACGATGTACTCTTCTTTTTGCGTCTATACACTGATGTCATCATAGACGATAATCTTCATCTGTGCTCTCCTTTGCATCTATATGTTGACGTCATCACAGACGATAAACTTCGTCTGTGCTCTCCTTTACATTTATATGTTGATGTCATCACAAACAATAAACTTCGTCTGTGCTCTCCTTTGAGTCTATACACTGCCGTCATCATAGACGATAAACTTCGTGTGTGCTCTCCTTTGCGTCTATACACTTACATCATCATAAATGATAAACTTTGTATGTGCTCTCTTTTGCGTCTATACGCTGATGTCATCACAGATGATTCCTTTCGTTTATGTTTTTCTTTAAGGCCGAGTTTCCTTCTTGCCGTTTACCTTACTTAATGCAGACTTAAATCTTTTCAACCACCATTCAATCAATTCCAAAAACACAATGCACCCTAACATAAGCATCCCTCTCCTCCCCATGCATTAACTCATTTGTTCAACACATGCAACGTGAAATCTTAACCGTGGTTATCATCAAACCCAATAGGTATTTCATTCATGTCAATAAGCAGAAGTCATTACAAAGCTTTATTGAACATTTCAAGGTACAATACGTCCATTGAGTTTAAGAACTAATATACCAAATACACTTGAAATGTGGCTAAAGCCTTGAATTCACAAAAATCTAACTTAAGAATACAACAGAAATTTAGCAGATGTGAGTGAGGCCTTGACTCCTAGCTTACTCACTTCCTTGCTCATCACCTAAATGGGACAGAATTTGGAGGGGGTGAGCTTAAAGCTTGTGGGTGACAATTTTATAAGTGAGAAACAAGCAAAACAATTTTCAAAACCTCTCTGTTATTTTCTTTCACTTGAAAACCTAATTGCTTTCTCATAGAAAACACAAATACTTAATCAAACAGTTGATAAGCGCTTACAAATCATGCATGCATCAAACTTGTCACAATTATAAACACATAAACACAACAAAAATGGTTCGAGTATGTCCAATTCTTGACGCACTACACATTTCCATATTATGGTCCTGTGTAGACGTAAACTTGAGGGAGTCCTTAGACGAGCTCCATTCCACTAGCGGGCAGGTGGGAGAAGCCTATTTCTTGGGTCAACATGCACGTGACGGTTCTTCAAGGACTACCACAAACCCACATAACATGTCATTCATGAATTTAAAATAAATTCGCTTAAATGGCCTCTTGTTGGAAACTTGTTTTTCATGCACATGAGATGTTTTAGAGAAACGTTCTCGAAAATTTGATTTCCAAATATTGCAACTTTTCAAATGAAACATTTTCATAAATCATGCATATAATTCATGTAGCAAATAAATGCACCATTCATAATGCAATTTAAAAACATTAAGCTTTCTTGATTTTTAAAGAAAACGATGAGTGGCTCATTTACTCTATTATAAAACCGTACCCACCTTATAATCCTTGCTTGTTTTGGTATTGGATTTAAAGTTGTTTTCTCTCTTACTCTTCTTGCCCCTCTCGATTTCCTTTAACAATGAGAACAATCCCCATTCAGTGAAATTTTAGATTTGAGAACCCATAAAGGACATGCACTAATATAGATCCTAGAACCCTTAAACCCATACATTTCTTAAGCTCTTTAAACTAGAACTCCTTCAAAACTTCAAAAGGTTAAAACAATCTTACCTTGAATCTTCACCAAATAATGAGATTCTTGGTTCTAAAGAAAGCTCTTCCTTTCCTCTTTCTTTTCCCCTTCTTGAGTGACCTCAAACTCTCTTTTTAAGACTAGGAAAAATTATGACCTAGTTCAAAGCTCTATTCTCTTTTAACGTCACTGAAATCTCTTTTTCTTTCTCTCTTTTCCTTGCTTTATTTTCTCTCCTTCTTTCCTTCATCCACGTGTTCGGCCCTTTTTATCTATAAGACAACCTTTTTCCTCTTCCCATTCTACCCTCAATGGATGAGACAAGTCCACTTTGCCCTTCCTTTAATGCCTTAAAACTCCTAACCCTAAGTGATCCACCCAAAATACCTTTTACATTCTTAATTCTTCATTGTCACCTACACCATGCTATACTCTAACTTAATCTTAATTCTTCTATTTAATACTCCAAAATTTCCATCAATCCATGAAATAATCCCCCTAAACTTGACATAACAAGTAAACTCTAATAATAAAAAGAAAAATAATTTATCCAACAAGATCATAAAATTATTCAATTAATTCTTATTAACATAATGAAAAAAATTTGGGGTCTAACATTTCTCCCCCTCTTAAAAGAAATTTCGTCCTCGAAATTATTACTTGAATCATCAAATAGTTGTGGATATTTCTCCTTCATAGCTTCCAATGGCTCTTAAGTAGCCTCTTCTACAGAATGGTTTCTCCACAGGACTTTGACCAATTTAACCGTCTTGTTTATAAGAACATTTTCCTTAATATCCAAGATCTCCAGTGGAATCTCCTCATAACTCAGATCATCCCTCAACTGAACCTCATTGGTCTGAATGATGTGGGAGGGATCCTTCCTATGCCTCCTCAACATGGAAACATGAAAGACATCATGAATCTATGACAATTTTGGTGGCAATGCCAACCTATAGGCTAATGGCCTAATCCTCTCAAGAATTTCATAAGGACCCACATATCTTGGACTTAACTTGCCCTTCTTGCCAAATCTCATGACTCCTTTCCAAGGCAATGTCTTAAGGAAAACTTTCTCACCGACTTCATACTACATCTCCTTTTGATGTGCGTCAATATCACTCTTCATTCTATCTTGAGCGGCCTTAAGCCTTTGCTTAACTAACTTAACCTTGTCCACTGTCATCTTAACCAATTTTGGTCCTATTAATTTCCTTTCTCCTTCTTTATCCAAACAGATAGGAGTTCTATATTTCCTTCTATACAGTGCTTCGTAAAGAGCCATCTAAATGCTCGAATGGCATGAATTGTTGTAAGCAAATTCGACCAATGGCAATTACTCATCCCAAGCTCCTTTGAAGTCCATCACACATGCCCTAAGCATTCCCTCAAGTGTCCGAATGGTCCTCTCAGATTGACTATCTATCTGAGGATGAAAAGCAGTACTAAAACTCAACTTGATTCCTAGAGCCTCTTACAAACTTCCCCAAAATCTCAAAGTAAATCGAGGATCTCTGTCGGAAACTATAGAATTTGGAATTTCGTGTGATTTTACTGTCTCATCAATATACTTCTTTGCTAGCACATATACAGAATCAGTTTGCTTAATCGCCAGAAAATGGGCTGACTTCGTCAACCGATCGACAATAACCCATATGGCATTATAGTCTTAGGCAAACCCATCAAAAAGTCCATAGTCACCCTTTACCACTTCCATTCAGGAATAGACAATGGCATTAACTTACCTGAAGGTGCCTGGAGCTCAGCCTTGACTTGCTGACACACTAGACATTTACTGACATATTCTGCTACATCCTTCTTCATGCCTTTCTACCCGAATTGCTCTTTTAAATCCTTGTACATTCTGGTACTACCTAGGTGTATAGTATAAGGCATATTGTGTGCCTCATCCAATATCTCATCCTTCACTTCCTTGACATTAGGAATACAAAGCCTATTTCCTACAACCATGAGTCCATCATCCCTCACTATTACTTCAGATTTCTTACCATTCTGGTTTTCTTCTCATAGCTTACTTAATTCTGCATCTTATGCTTGTAACTCCTTTACTTTCTCTCTAAGTATCAGCCTTACTCTGAAAGTAGCAATAACACAATCCGGTTTCTCCTGTTTCAAACTTATCCTAAGCTTAGCCATTTCTTCCAATAAAGGCAAATAAACTGTTCGAACATAGGCTATTAAGGATTTCCTACTCAAAGCATTTACCACTACATTTGCCTTTCTTAGATGATACTCAATCAACAAATCATAATCCTTAAGCAACTAAATCCACCTTCTCTGTCTCAAATTTAGTTCCTTCTGACTTAACAGATACTTGAGACTTTTATGATCAGTAAAGATCCTCATCTGAACTCCATATAGATAATGTCTCCAAATCTTTAAGGAAAAGATCACTACTGCAAATTCCAAATCATGCGTTGGATAATTTAATTCATAAGGCTTCAGTTACCTTGAAGCATAAGCTATCACCCTGTCTCCCTACATTAACACAAAAACTAAACCCTTTCTTGAGGCATCACTGTACACTATATAGCCCTCATCTCTAGTAGGCAACATCAATACTGGAGCACTAGTTAATCTTCTCTTGAGCTCCTCAAAGCTTTTCTAACATTCCTCACTCTAAACAAATTTTTGATTCTTTCTCAATAACTTAGTCATTGGGGCCGCTATCATAGAAAATCCTTCAACAAATCTCCTATAATACCCTACCAGACTCAGAAAACTCCTCACTTCAGTCACCGTCTTTGGTGCATGCCAATTTACCACTTCTTCAATCTTCCTTGGATCAACATATACCCCATCTTCAGAAATCACATCTCCAAGGAATACTACCTCATGCAGCCAAAACTCACGCTTGCTGAACTTAGCATACAACTCCTTCTCCCTCAGCGTCTGCAACACTATCCTGAGATGCTCCTCATGTTCCCCTTTACTCTTGGAATAGACCAGAATGTCATCTATAAACACTATGACAAACTGATCCAAATACTCCTTGAAGACCCTATTCATAAGATCCATTAATGCAGCTAAAGCATTGGTCAAACCAAATGGCATGACTAGGAACTCATAATGTCCATATCGAGTCCTAAAAGCTATCTTGCTTACATCAAACTCCTTGATTCTGAGCTGATGATAACCTGACTTGAGATCAATCTTTGAAAAAAACCCTTGCTCCCTGTAGCTGGTCTAACAAATCATCTATTCATGGCAGAGGATACTTGTTCTTCATGGTCACCTTGTTGAGTCTCCGGTAATCAATACACATCCTCTATGTCCCATCCTTCCTCCTAATAAATAGAACCGGTGCTTCCCAAGGTGATGAACTTGGCCTTAGATACCCCTTCTCTAATAGTTCCTCTAACTGTTCCTTAAGCTTTCTTAACTCAGTTGGGGCTATCCTATATGGTGGTATAGAAATGGATGTTGTTTTTGGAATCAAGTCAATGACAAATTTGATTTCCCTCACCGGTGGCAAACTAGGTAAGTCCTTCGAAAGCACCTTAGGAAATTTCCTCACAATCGAGAAATCCTCTATCCTCCTTTTATTCGCATCCGTATCCACTACATGTGCCAAGAAGGCTTCACAACCTTTTCCCTTCATCCTATCAGTGAGTAGAGCCGAAATAATTCTTGGCGCTGGTGTTCTCCTATCTCCTCTGAAAATCACCTTCTCTTCGTTGCCCAAATCAAACTCCACTTCCTTAAGGCCACAATCCAACTTCGCTTGATACTTTCCCATGACATCCATTCTAAGTATCACATCTAGGCCTTTGAGGTCTAGAGGCAGTAAGTCTATTACCAGTCTAGCGCCCTTAATGAAAAGTTCATAACCTCAGTATACTTGTCTTATTACCACGTTCCTCCCTAAAGGAGTACTAACTATCAAAGAGATACCTAAAGGCACTGAATTCACATCATGTAATGTCGTGCTTGCAGAAACAAAAGAATATGTGGAACCAGAATCAATCAATACATAAATTGGAGAGTTGAATAGCTGAGCCATACCTGTGACAACTTCAGGTGCGGCTGTAGCTTCCTCCCTAGTCATAGCAAACACTCTTGCCTGAGCCTAAGCTTGACCTCTTGGCCTGCCTGGAGGTATAGCTTTCCTTGCAGCTCCAGAACTGCCCATCTTTGCGACTGACCTGGTTCCCACTGTTTCTACTCTCCTTGGGGATTGAAACTGTGACCCCTCTTGCTTTGGTACTTGGGGACAATCCCTGATCAAGTGTCCCCTCTCTCTGTATCAAAAACATGCTCTAAGTAACTTGAGACACTCTCCTTTTTGTAGTTTCCCACAGTGGTCACATTGGGGATTTGTGAATCTACTCCTCCACATCCTGCTATTACCTCTTATTGATGAGGCTTGCACTGATCGTTCTTACTGGCTTGTCCTTACCAGAAGTACTACTCCCCACCTTACTCTGTGTATGGAAGCTTTTCACACTCCTCTTAGGCGTTGGAGCACTCATCCCCTTCTTGGAAGACTGCTCCCTGTTCTTCCTCTTCTTGCTCACCTCATTCTTTATGTTCTCCAGTTTTTCAGCCTGGAGTGCAGCATCTACCAACTACTGATAGTCACAGAAATTGTGGATCAATACTTTTTCCTTGATCCCTAAGTGAAGACCTCCTTCAAACTTGCGGCACTTGTCTTCTTCATTAGCTACAACGTTTGCTGCATATCTTGAGAGTTGTATGAACTTTAGCTCATACTCGCTTACACTCATGTCCCTCTGTGTGAGGTTCAGAAACTCCCTTCCTTTCTTTTTAATGTAAACTCTTGAGAAGTACTTCCTCCTGAAAGCCTCCAAAAAGTCTCTCCATGTCAACACTGAAGGTATAACTTGACTGTAGGGCACTAATTACCACCAATGAAGTGCATCCCCTTGTAGCAAGCTCACTGTATAATCCAGTTTGCCCTCTTCTGAGCACTTCATTTGATTTAGGACCCTCTCGGTCCTCTTCAACCATGCCTCAGGCTCTTCGAGATTTATAGTCCCGTTGAAGTCTACAGCTCCATACTTGCGAAGCTTATCATATTGCCCATTTCTCTCCACTAGAGCTTGCATCGAACCCTTGGCCCATGACATACAAGAAAGCCTGAGAAAAGGCCTAAAAAAACTGTGGGTCTGGAGGGTTGGCTTGGGGCATAGGAGGAGGCGATGGAGGCTCCTCATGTTGCACGCTAGGTGCCTCAGAATTAGGGGCAGCATGTGTCCCCACATCTTGTGGAACAAAAGACTCATCGATGCTCTCTTGGTGAGAGCCAGCTCGAGTCAAAGTTCCTCGAGTTCTCTTTCGAGGCGGCATATCACTCCTAATATATTAAACCAATAAAAATTTTTAGTTCTTGCACGATAGTTTCAATGTGTGCAAAATAATCCAATTTGTATAAATCAATTTCAAATCATAAACATAATTCAAACAATGTAAGTTGTTCATTTAAAACAATGCATGTGCACTTCATGTCTCAACCTTCCCAATTCATACTTCGGATACTCCTAAACTTGGTCCTTCACCTGGACTTAAACCTGGTTTGCTCTGATACCACAAGTGTTGGACCCCTGCCCCTGAGAGACACGTGTTCGACATCCTGAGTGACATCTGGACTCGCATCCCACAAGAGTGGAGTGCCCTTACCAAGACAATCCTCGATCTTGAAATTTCATCTTGACCTCTTCAAACATTTTTATCCCTTGATTTCTTCTTAATCCTTGATCAGTGAATTCTATGCTTAATTCCAACTAAGTGACTGTTTAGCCAGACTAGCTTAACTTCTTCTCTGTATCGTCTGTGGTTGGCCCATCATCTGTGTTCTATCATCTATAGTTGACCATATTTTGTCTGTCTTTTATTTGCGTCTATCTTTCATTTGCTTCTATGTATGATGTCATCACAGACGATACTCTTCCTCTATATTTTTCCCTTACGTCTGTATGTGCTGTCATCACAGAAAATGTACTCTTCTTTTTGCGTCTGTACGCTAACGTTATCAGAGACGATAAACTTCATCTGTGCTCTCCTTTGCGTCTATACGCTAACGTTATCACAGACGATAAACTTCATCTGTGCTCTCCTTTGCGTCTATATGCTGACATCATCATAGATGATAAACTTCGTCTGTGCTTTCCTTTGCATCTATACACTAACGTCTTCATAGATAATAAACTTTGTCTGTACTCTCCTTTGCGTCTATACGCTGACGTCATCATAGATGATAAACTTCGTCTATGCTCTCCTTTGCGTCTATACTCTGACGTCATCACAGATAATTCCTTTCGTCTATGTTTTTCTTTAAGGCCGAGTTTCCTTCTTACCATCTACCTTACTTAATGCAGACTTAAATCTTTTCAACCACCATTCATTCAATTCCAAAAACACAATGCACCATAACATAAGCATCCCTCTCCTCCCCATGCATCAACTCATTTATTCAACACATGCAATGTGAAATCTTAACCGTGGTTATCATCAAACCCAACAGATATTTCATTCATGTCAATAAGCAGATGACATTACAAAGCTTTACCTGAACATTTCAAGGTACAATATGTCCATTGAGTTTAAGAACTAATATAACAAATACACTTAAAATGTTTCTAAAGCCTTGAATTCACAAAAAATCTAACTTAAGAATACAACATAAATTTAGCAGATGTGAGTGAGGCCTTGACTCCTAGCTTACTCACTTCCTTGCTCATCACCTGAATGGGACAGAATTTGGAGGGGATGAGCTTAAAGCTCATGGGTGACAATTTTATAAGTGAGAAACAAGCAAAACAATTTTCAAAACCTCTCTGTTATTTTCTTTCACTTGAAAACCGAATTGTTTTCTCATAGGAAACACAAATACTTAATCAAACCATTCATGAGCGCTTATAAATCATGCATGCATCAAACTTGTCATAATTATAAACACATAAACACAACAAAAATGGTTCGGGTAAGTCCAATCCTTGATGCACTACACATTTCCATATTATGGTCCTGTGTAGTCGTAAACTTGAGGGAGTCCTTAGAGAAGCTCCATACCACTAGTGGGTAGGTGGGAGAAGCCTATTTCTTGGGTCAACATGCACGTGACGGTTCTTGAGGGACCACCACTATTTAAATTGGCTTAAATGGCCTCTTGTTGGAAACTTTTTTTTCATGCACATGAGATGTTTTAGAGAAACATTCTTGAAAATCTGATTTCCAAATCTTGCAACTTTTCAAAAGAAACATTTTCATAAATCATGCATATAATTCATGTAGAAAATAAATGCAACATTCATAATGCAATTTGAAACCATTCATCTTTCTTGATTTTTAAAGAAAACAAAGAGTGGCTCATTTACTCTATCATAAAACTGTACCCACCTTGTAATCCTTGCTTGTTTTGGTATTGGATTTAAAGTTGTCTTCCCTGTTACTCTTCTTGCCCTTCTTGATTTCCTTTAACAATGAGAACAATCCCCATTTAGTGAAATTTTAGATTTGAGAACCCATAGGGGAAATGCACTAATATAGATCCTAGAACCCTTAAACCCATACATTTCTTAAGTTTTTTAAACCAGAACCCCTTCAAAACTTCAAAAGGTTAAAACAATCTTACCTTGAATCTTCACCAAATAATGAGATTCTTGGTTCTCAAGAAAGCTCTTCCTTTCCTCTTTCTTTTCCCCTTCTTGAGTGACCTCAAACTCTCTCTTTAACACTAGGAAAAATTGTAACCTAGCTCAAAGCTCTATTCTCTTTTAACGTCACTAAAATCTCTTTTTCTTTCTCTCTTTTCCTTGCTTGATTTTCTCTCCTTCTTTCTGTCATCCATGTATTTAGCCCTTTTTATCTATAAGACAACCTTTTTCCTGTTCCCATTCTACCCTCAATGAATGAGAAAAGTCCACCTTGCCCTTCCTTTAATGCCTTAAAACTCCTAACCTTAAGTGATCCACCCAAAATACCCTTTTACATTCTTAATTCTTCAATGTCACCTACACCATGCTATACTCTAACTTAATCTTAATTCTTCTATTTAATACTCCAAAATTTCCATCAATCCATGAAATAATCCCCCTAAACTTGACATAACAAATAAAATCCAATAATAAAAAGAAAAATAATTTATCCAACAAGATCATATAATTATTCAATTCATGCTTATTAACATAATGAAAAAAAATTTAGGGTCCAACAATATACATGTAGAAGATGAAATGAATGATAATAGGAAAATGAGACAGAAATAAGGAAATAGAAAAAGGGAAATGAAATAGACATAAATGACTTTACAAGAGATGAATGAAAAGATATGTAGTATGGGAAAAGTTAAAAGTGTGTATAAGATGGGATTCATGCATGAGTGAGATTAAGAAAAGGATGAAAAATCAAATGAGAAGAGTAGATGCACTCAATATGGTAGTTGACTCATTATGAAATGATATAGCATCCAACAAGGTGAATTCTGGAAAGTTGAAATACAATTGGTGTTAGAATGTTTGATAAAGAGAGAAATGTTGTCTAAGATCAATTGAGATCATAGTATCATTTGTGTATCAGTTATTTGAGCAATTGAGAACTAATCCAGGGCATAATGGGTTTGATAATCTTTGTTCGAGTCAACAAATGCCTCAACAATACTATGGTATTGAAGATCAAAGCAATCCAAGCAAAGTTTTATGATATGTTAAATGTATTCGAAGAGTTGAAAAGAATAGTCGGAATACTTGAGGGAAAATGAGTAAATCGTTTGAGTGATGAAAGTAAAGAAAATTTTGGAGGAATTATAACACCGATGTTAACTATATCGTCTGGATTTGGAGATTTTGTAGTATAATGATGATTGTATAAGAGATTAGGATAAAGTCCAACGCAACAAAATGAAGTGAATTCATATGCATGGAGACAATTGAAACCTCATGGGTTGATTGTTTGATACATGAATTGAAGCTTGTTGCAATAGTGATTGCTTGAAAGTTAGAGACATTATATGTATAGAAATATTTTGAATGTGTATAAGATATAAAGATCACGTAAATTGGAGGTAAATACTGATTTGAATTGAATACGATACTAAGACAATAGATAGAGTTATTTGAAGGACTATGATTGTACAAGTGAGTACCCTACTGGAAAAGCTAGTGTTGGAATCAAATGCATTGAATAGAGAATTCAATTGCAGTGTATCATAAATTTGAATATTGAAATTATCAAATCTAGTGCGATAAAGAGTACTTAATGGAGTAAAATTTTAGGCAAATTAAGTTGTCATTAAAAAAATTTAAGATCAGTTTTACATCAATAAAGCCCAAATTGAGGATTCAGAAATTGTGAATCTTATTAAGAAATCAAAAATGAATACGAACTTTAAGTTAGAATAGGAAGAATGATACCTTGTGATTGAAATAAGAACTATGTGTAATTGATAAAGATGATAGAGCAAAGAGATTGTTAGAAAATATAAATGGCAACTTATGATATTCATCCTAGTAGGAATACGCCGGAGCATCATTTAGGGGCTAAGAATATAGATACATGTGGCTGAATGTTTGAATTTTCGATGGTCCTAACTATCAAAGATATCCTTAAGGCATATAGTTTGGAGTTCATAGGAACATGAGATCACATTTGACTTAAAGCATCACAATCATTGTCATGGTGATTTCATTGGAATACTATATAAGGAGTTAGATGACAAAAAGAGTCATCCGCATTTGTTTTGTGATGATTATGCTGATAAGTGAAATCGATCGGCATTAAAACTTAAGTGATTCAAGAAATATGAATGAATTTGGTAGATCCATGCCAAAGATATGGAATACAATGAGATATACATAGGAGTTAAATGTGCTGATACTAAGAGATGTGAACTATGAAGCAAAGGAATAAATGTTTTTGAGAGCATTAGCTTTCCAAGGTTTGTTTAGATTGAGTACAAGATGTGTTCAGGCTAAAATAAAGAATCGACCAAGTTTGAATTGTAGTGGTCCAAATAAAGATGTTGAGAACGGAACCATTGATTTATGAGTAAGTATTGCTAATAAAGATGTCTTCGGTTCATAATGTGAGTATGTTAAAAGATATTAATATGACCTGATATTGATGTTATTGACACAGGAAGTGATAAAAGTGTAAGTAATACAAAACCTAATGAAGAACTCGTTAAGAAAGTGAATGATTAAAATGAGTGATTGAAAGGCCGAATGAGTCTTTTGACTGTGATCATTTGAAAGAAATTATTCAAGTGAAGAAGTTACTAGGGAGACTGAGGAAAATATAAG
>JAOSBO010216442.1:0-15615 GCA_027563915.1 Erythroxylum rotundifolium | reverse complement strand
TGCAAAATTACCATAATATAATTTTACTAGCCTCAAAATGGAGTTTACATAATGAGACTTAAGTAGTAACTCGAGCTACAAAAAATTTTACATAAAGGAAGCATGAAGAGGAGTTTAGAGGGATTACAAAAGGATTAAGTCAATCATCAAAAGAAGGAAGTAAGCTTTGGAAAAAAAGGGTTATAAAACGTAATCAACATTGGACTTAGATGTAAATCAGCGTGGTCTTTTTCTAGGTTTTATGGTCTAGAGAAGCAAAAGAAAACTAAAGACAAATTTAAAATGTAAGAGACATTAGGCTCATGTTATTGAAAGCTTTAAAACAAAATTGGCGTTGATGTTGTCTAATAAAAGCTTAGACTCATATTCTTTCAAAACCCTAGTTTTAATTGTTTTTCTTCATATTTTTGATCGTTTATACCAATATAAAGCTATCTCATGTAATTGACAACTTATCATCATAATTATTGAATAAAAAAATCTTTTAAAGATATTTTCTTCATCTTTGATTTTTGAAGAAACTATTATGAGGTGCATCTTAAGTTACACAAAAGTTATGATAGCTTGATGTTATACCTATTACAAACTATAATTTTAATACATCTTTGACAAAGGTAAGGTATTTAATACATCAAATACATTATAGCTACACTACAAGAAAATAACAAAGTTCCCATGTAATATTACTGGCGGAACACATTCCGTCGATAATTAGTGTGTTCCACCGGTAATTAGCGACAGAAACTAACTTTCTGTCGGTAACATTGACGGATTTACCGATGGCCATAGCATTCATTGGTAAATGTTGAGGGAAAATATGCCTATGAGTTTTCCATTGTATTATTCATAATATGTCCCAAAATTAGGAGGCAACAGTCGGTGGGAAAAAGAAGCAACTTGAATACCGATGGGACCATGTTGATGGTAAAATCTATCTACTTGTTTTATGTTCAAAAAATGCAAGCGAATTGGTCGTGACTTGTAGTTAAAAAGAACAAATATCGATCCCATGGGGATTAAATTCCAGACACCACTTAATTTAGACACAACTTTGCTTAAGAAACGAAATTGATTAATGAAAATAATCTGTAAAATTAAATTAAAACTCAAAGACTAACACAAAGCAATAGACAATATAGAAGACTAACACAAAGGGATAGAAGAGAACAAAGTGACATAAAATTGAATATAAAGACTCCTCTTCTTTTCCAAAATCTGGAATTTTGGTGTTGACGTGCTATTTTGCCCAATCTTGATAATGATCTTTGCCTTCAATCTTTTCTCAAGGCTCCAAACATGTTTTCTTCACTCAAGGATAGTTTTTCTACAGAAGGGTGACATCTTCCTTGAAGATGGAGGCTTAATGATGCTTAAATAGTCCCAAAAACCTAGGTTTAATGAAGCCCCATATATTGTTTTGGATTATAATTCCCACGACTGTGAGAATTGGCATGATTCCTACGATCATAGGAATTGGTTACAGATACACTCTTCTCTTCTTCTCCTCTTCAATCTCTAGCTCAACCTCCAAGTTGCTCCATCTTCCTTCCTACATAAAAATAATCAATTCTTACCCTCAATTAACATCAAACACAAAGAGAAACAATAGAAATCAAACTTAATGAAAATAAAAAAACAATTCCTAAACTAGAACAATAGTCAACAATTATGCTAGAAAACACATGTAAATTACCTATAAAAACATATACTAATGCACACCTCTCAACATCCCCACACTTGAATCTTTGCTTGTCCTCAAGAAAAATAAATACGACCAATCAATTCCATCACTTCATTTTCACAAAGATCAAAACATACCATCCCTCAAATTTAAGCCAACTCAAATATCAAGTTAATCCACATATCATGACTACTTTTTCATTAGTGTATATAAGCAAACTCATTCATTGACACTATCACTCCAAGATAAGTAACAATGCAAAACGAATTTTATTCATGGTTTTTCACTCACTTCTCTCAATTGTTTATAGGTTGTTAGCGTTTCGCTTAAACTTCCTATAGGAAACTACACTAATATAGGTTTGTTAATACACTAATTCTCCTCTACAATGATTGCAAGCATAAATAGATCAAAAGAACTTATTTACGAGTTGTAATGTGGTAAGGGTTAAGGTGTGTCAAAAGAAGCGAAAGAGGGTTAAGCACAAGCATAAGTAAAGAAAAAAAAGATAAAATGGGATAATAAAACATAACTCCGAGACATACAAATATAACTAATATTCTACACTTATGCTACTCACATGTTCTTCCTTTTTCTTTTCTTTTTCTTTTTTCATTTTTCTTTCTTTTTCTTCATACATGGAAGAACTATGAATCAAAACTAGCATTATATGCAATGTAGTTTGCATGCAGAAATATACTCAACTTATCTAGGTAAAAATTTCACATAATCTCAACTAATATTTTACTCAATACTTTACTAAGCTTGTGAAAGGATAGGATAATGGGGTTTAAAGTTTGAAAATTTCGAGTGTTTTCAAGAAACAAAAGGTTAGGGCTCAATAGGGGTAGCAAAAGATAATCAACGGGTATGTCATTTAAGCCAAGAGTTAGCACAAAAAGGACCTAAATCATCTCTGTCAAGCATGCATCAAGTCGACTAAAACCGATTCAAAGCAAGTTCTAAAGGTAGTAAACTAAGGAAATACACTTAACAAAGAAATGAAATGACTATAGATGGAGACATATGGTTCATTCCTCACTTTGGCTCGAATGAAAACTCATTATGCTTCTTTACACTACCTCATTGTTCAAATGTCAACTTGTGACTAAGCTTATGCAACCAACTACTTTTCATCACTCTATACGATTCACTTTCTACTCAATTAGCCTAATCTAAGTTTAAGCATGAATTCAATCTAATTCCAAGTAACATGACAGAATCTCATGGCAGCATTTATCATAGTGCCTTAAGATTGGTTTCATTGCAAACACAAAACACCATTGCTAACACAAAGCACATGATATGCCAAACATGCATCCTACTCAACAAAATGAACACAATATAATTGAGAAAGTCGATGACACCTCCCCACACTTAAAGTTCACATGTCCTCAATATGATAAATCAATCATCAAATAAGGGAAAATGCTATTAAACCAATCAAAAAATGATAACAAACTAAACAAAAGAAAACTGAAATGAACAAATGGTATCAAACCAAACAAAAGAAAATGAAATCAAACCAAAAAATAGAAAATGAAATGAAACCAAACAAACGTGGAATTGATGGAAATCACTCAAAAGAAACAATAAAATTTAAAATTTAAGGGGTAAGAAAAGCTTATTTAGACAATGGTGGTGACAGTGATGGTGTAGGAGCTTCAAAACTATTTCTCCGACAGAAGTTGAGGAATCTTCTTTTCAATCTGCTTTGTACCTTATGCTGTATTTGAGTGCCGAGTTCATCGAGTTGGGATGTCATCTGTTGGTGGTTTACGACCATTGGGTCGAGAATTTGTTGATATTGGTCAACCGTCACCGGTTCTCTTGGTTCCTCCGTTACTGCTTCCTCCTCTAGCTCTGGGGTTGTGTTAGATATGGAGGGTTGATTTGTGATTGTACTGGTGCCCCTCTTGCTCCTCATTGTAGTGCGCATCTGAAGATTGTAGAGTTCTATATAATGGACCATAATAATGTCAGAGCGCCTCAAATAGACTATGTCAAACATATTATGGGGAGTAGTACACAAATTCTCCATATTAAGATTATAAAACGCATCCAAAGTAGAAACAATATGAGACATTCCAAAAAAGGAACTTTTTTTATTAATCACGCTCACTAGTGATCGAAAATCCTATAAGTTGTGTTGATTTTAAGCTTTCGATCCATGAACCATAAAAAGAAGAGTTCTTTAGTTGAGCATTTATTGATTTCCATTTTATTGATTTCCATCTAGAATTTTTGTATTCGACAAATTAAACATTTCACACATGATAGAATAAGCAAGTTTAAAAATATTTCCAACTAACCTAAACTAAAACATATCCATTTTAGGGTTGTACAGAACTATTGTGGAAAACTCTAAAGTTATGGTGGCATAAATAGGTACATCGCACCGAACAAATCTATTCCACCTACGTTTGTAGCTAGTTGTTTAAGTTGTCATCTAACTCCTACATTTTCTAATACTTCAAAATCAATTTCTCTATACCTAAAGTCATGGATACACACACCTTCTTCTTCTGAGTAAATCAGAAATAGGGCTTGATAAGTTGCCACTAAGTTAGTTTTCCCTTTGCCACAAACTTAAAGTTAGTTTTCCCTTTGCCACAAACTTAAAGGCAGAGCTTGAAGACTGGTTTCTTGGCCCTAATCATCCTTGGAGGAGCCATTGTGAGAAGAAAATTTTCAAAATGAGAGAGAGAGTGTGTGTGTGAAATTCATATTCCAGAGAGAGTAAGCAAAATTTTACCTAAATCCTTGTGTTTCGGAATGATTAATGCATGAAAAACGTGAAGAAATGTAAGATTAATAGAAAGGGATGAAGAAAATATCAAGAATCTAGATGAAAAATGAATATTTTTAGAGAGTGGAAAGAGAGAATGTCGTGTTCTACAGAGAGGAGAAGTGAAATTATGAAAAATGAGTGAGAGAAGAAAGGGGGAACTTTAAGTTTCCTTCCGAACGGAATTCCCACACTTGTAGGAATTTCCACAATTCCCACAATCGTGAGATTACTCTCTAGAAGCTTTTTGAAGAGATTTCCCATGCTCGTGGCAATCACCATAATTCTCAAGAATGTGGGTTTTCTCTCTAGAAACTTTTTGGAAAGATTTCCTACACTCGTAGGAATCCCCATAATTCTCACAAACATGGGTTTTATCTCCAGAAACTTTCTGGAGAGATTTCCTACACTCGTGGGAATCGCTTCAATTCTCACGAACATGGGAATTGGTGATCCTCGATTCCCATGAATGTGGGAATTTACCAATTCCCATGAACGTAGGAATTGGTGATCCTCGTAATTTCAAACCTTTTTCCAAGATTATATATATTCTGCATGATCCCAAAACCTACAAACACATCAAGATAATATTATCAACAAGAAATTTGAAAAGAAAACAAGTTGTAAATCAAACAAAATCAAAATAAACATTAATCAAACCCAATTCAAAAGTGATCAAACTAAAAAAGTCAAGCAAAATCAATAAACATCCATGGGTTGCCTCCCATACAGCGCTTCGTTTATCGTCAATAGCTTGACTCTCTTTTATGCTCATGGTGGCTTAAATGGCAGATATAGTAGTCATACAAAAACTGATCTTAAACTTTGTAGATGAGCTACCCTATTTTGGATTCCACCTTCATAGTTGTTTTCTTGTCTTTGCCTTCTCCTATGCGTTAGTTTTTCCTAAATGCATTCACGGGTCCTCAATATTTTCCCATCATCCTTGGAGTTCAGGTTCTTTCATATCCATCGGGGGTAAAGTAGAGCGATAATTTTTCTTTGATATCTTGAATGATAACTGTTCATTTCCTATTCTTAGAATTAATTTACCCCCATTAACATCAATAATCGAATGAGCCAGAAACAATAGCCCAAGAACCATTGGGGTTTCCTCGTCTTCACTAATGTCCAATATGTAAAAATCCACAGGGAGGTAAATTTATCAATTTTTATCTACACATTTTTTATGATCCTCTTTGGTAGATGCAACGTTCTGTCAACCATTTTCATTAATGTCTTAGTGGGCTCTAGCTCTTCTAAACCTAACTTCTGATTTAAAGAGTATGGCATCATATTGATACCAGCTCCCAAATCTAAAAATGCTTAATCTATCATAACTCCATTTATACTACATGGAATGAAGAAGTCCCCTGGGTCTTCCTTCTTTTGTGCAACGTGAGGACTTCCTTCTGATGAGTATTCTTTAACCTCTTTCGTCACCAGTTCTTCTAGCATGAGCTTTTTTTGGAGTTGATTTGTTATGTCTGTCATCTTGATTAACTCTTCTTCCTTAGAATTCCTCACTACTCCACTTGAAGATGACTTTCGCTGAACAAAAATCTGATGTGGGAGTCCAAGTCAAAGTTCCCTAATCAGTTTGCTTACTTTTCCACTCGGAAGGACTTCCAACACTGTTTATTCTTCTTGCTTGTATCCATCTTTCTCCTCATGTTCTCTTTTTTTTTCTTTATCCGAGTGATGGTCATGATTCTTTCCTTTGGATTTACTTCAGTGTTGCTTGGTAGACTACCTGCATTTCGCGAAGATAAGGCATTAGCTAGTTGGTCTACCTAAACTTCCAGATTGTGGATGGATGATGCATGATTTTTCAAAATCTGGTCAAATTTTGCTTCCATCCTTTTCTGATTTTCCTCCTGGCTTGTATGAATCATTTTATGATTCTCCTCTTGTGCTACCAGATTAGATCCAAAAACCTCCATCATCTTATCTATTTTACTTTCGAACACTCCGATTCGATCTTGCTAGAATTCTGGCGGTCTTTATGGTCTTGATAGGTCACTTGTATTGTTATTATTTCACGAAAAATTTGGGTGGTTTCTCCACCACGGATTATATATGTTAGAATAATGGTTATTATCTTTCTGTGATGGGCCTAGGTAGCTTACCTATTTAGTACTACCAGCTCCTAATCGGAAATACTCTGCTGAACTATAGTTGTTCTACCAACACAGCTCACATTGTGCTTGTACGACCTTAACTACTAAGGTAGATGCTCCTTGCATGTTGTTTATCTACTTTGTAACAACCTTAATATGAGTCTACAAGGTAGTAACTGAATCAATAGATATCGTACCTTTTTGTTCCTTCTATCCTTGTCTACTCCTCTCGCTTGACCATATGCAGTTGTTGCTTGCCAACTCCTCCAACAGATCAGAAGCTGCTTCCACCGTCTTCCTTATCAATGAACCTCTAGCTACTACGTCAATTGTTCCCCTCCTGCTCGGATTCACTCTGTTATAGAATATTTGAAGCGAAAATTCCCTCGGGAGGTTGAGATGTGGACAACTTCTCTAAAGTTTTTTAAATCTCTCCCAAGCTTCATAGAGAGACTCTCCGTCATTTTGTCGAAAATTTTTTATCTCTTTAATAATCCCCGTCGTCTTTATTAACAGAAAATACTTGGCGAGGAATGCTTGGATGAGCTACTCCCAAGTCGTAATATGGCCTAAATTCAATGAATTATACCATGCTTTAGCCTGATCCTTCAACATGAATGAAAAATGTCTCAACCTCACCGCATCGTCGGACATTTCATTGAATCTGAATGTATCATAAATATCCAAGAAATTTGCAATATGGGCGTTCAGATCCTCGTTGGATTGCCCGTAAAACTGCACATTATTTTGTAGAATATTGAGTAACGTTGGCTTTATCTTGAAATTATTTTCTTGGACTACCGTTCTCGCCACTCTTTGAAGAATAAACCCTAGCCTCATGAAATCCAGCAATATTCGCTCTGGTCCTCCTTGCTCTCCTTTCTCAGCCATATCTTGGTTTTAAAAATTTAGACACTTCACCCTTCTTATTTCTCTTTTGTGCTTCTTAATACCAGGAAATTCATCTTCAATAGCTTCTTTCGTCCTTTGAGTGCTCCTTGTGTTTATGCACTTGCAAATACATAAGGAAAAGTATCAAAAACTCTTAAATCAAAGTGAATGGGTTGTGACTTGTGTAGTTAAAAAGAGCAGATATTGATCCCACAGGGATTAAAGTCCAGACACCACTTAATTTAGACATAATTTTGTTTAAGAATCGAAATTGATTAATGAAAATAATCTGTAAAATTAAATTAAAACTTAAAGACTAACATAAAGCAATACAATACTGAATTTGTAGAAAATTGGAATTTAAGAATCTAAAGACTAGAGATTATCTTTTTTCCTATTTTGTCTCCCTCCTATACTATCTGTTGAATTGTATCTCATCCTAGATTTCTGAATGTAATAATACCCTCTCTTAAGGTGTAATTATTTGTTGTTAATCAAATTAATAGGAATCAATTAGACGGTCTCTCAACCCACCCAATGATCCTACCGATTCAACTAGTTACTAAACTATCTTATGAGTG
Source organism: Erythroxylum rotundifolium (assembly GCA_027563915.1). NCBI lineage: Eukaryota > Viridiplantae > Streptophyta > Magnoliopsida > Malpighiales > Erythroxylaceae > Erythroxylum > Erythroxylum rotundifolium. The sequence goes on along the minus strand of JAOSBO010216442.1, from coordinate 7,554 downwards.
ATCAATTGACTAGCCAAGATCTCTCTTTTATCTATTTAATTAAAATGATGATTGCTAGTCTATAGGTTGCCAACTCTCGTTGTACACAAATTTCATCTCACTCACTCTCTCGATTTTTTGCGAGATGATAATTAAAAACAACAATTAACACAGACAACTTCATTCAATTCAATAAAATAGGAGTACAACATAATAGTTCAAAAGCAATCCATAAAACTAACTCAGCCTAATATGGTCTCCATAACATCATAAACATTTAAATAAACCATTTTTACAAAGAATAGAAAAGATTAAAGTGATAGAAAATTGAATATAAAGACTCCTTTTCTTCTTTGCCAAAATCTGGATATTTGGTGTTGATGTGCTCTTTTGCCCAATCTTGATGATGATCCTTGTCTTCGATCCTTCCTTAAGGCTCTAAACATGTGTTCTTCAGTGAAGGATGGTGTTTTTATAGAAGGGTGTCATCTCCCTTGAAAATGGAGGCTTAATGATGATTAAATAGTCCAAAAAACCTAGGTTTAATGAAGCCCCACATATTATCTTGGATTATGATTCCCACGACCATGGGAATTGGCATGATTCCCACGATCATAGGAATTGGTCACAAATGCACTCATCTTTTCTTCTCCTATTTGATCTCTAGTTCAACCTCTAAGTTGCTCCATCTTCCTTACTACATAAAAATACTCAATTCTTATCCTCAGTTATCACCAAACAAAAGACCAACAATAGAAATCAAACTTAATGAAAACATTCAAAAAGAATCCTAAAATAGAATAATAATCAACAATTATGCTAGAAAGCATATGCCAATTACCTATAAAAACATATACTAATGCACACCTATCAGATCGCAGGTCCATCAGTATTTAATGTTCTGTCAATAACTGTCGAATTGTTCATAAATAAAATGAAGTGGTTTGGTTCACTGTTTTTAACCTGACCCCCTCTGCTATTTTTCTTTCCCACATTGCACAGCCATCGGTTCTCTCTGATTTCCTTACTTCCACCCTCAATTTTTCTTGGTTTTTGGTCCATTGTGCAACATTTTCAAGTAATGTCTCTATTTAGTTTATTTTGTCGCCAAAAAGCATAGATCTTAGATGCTTTTATATATGTATACCATGGGTGAGTGTTGGGTGGTGGGTTTTGTTATGATTGTTGGTTTATGCATTTTTTAGTTGAATTGATGGTTTATTTGCTGTTTAAATATGTTTTTGTTTGTAAATAATGAAAAAAATGCAATTGTTTTGTTATTAGGTAAAGATAATTCGGGTTGCCTATGAGTTGTTTGATGAAATGTCTCTTAAAACAAATCATTCTAAATCCATGTTTAGTATAGTAGGAAAGACACTAAACCTAAATCATAATAAAAAGGAACATTTTAACATAGCATTGGATTTGTAAAAGGAAAGAAAAACATTCTAAGAGAGAATATTTGAGTCAATTAAAGTTTGAACTCTACTCCTCTTTTTATTAATATAAAATTCGTCGTAGTGAGGAATAATAAATACAAGTTGATCAACTTTCATTAATTATGATAATTTTTTAGGTATTAGAGAATTGGGGAGTTCTTTGAAAATGAATTTAAAGAGAGAATCCCAATAAGAAACATAATGAGATGTTCTAAAGGGGATATAAAAGTAGTTTGTTAGATTTTAATTTAAAGGTTCAAACCTTTAAAAGATTTGAGACTTTTAAGCAACTACAATTATATTTAAAACTAAACAAGCTTTTCTCAATTCGATCCTCTTTTTTAGGTTGTCAATCTAGCTATTATCGAAAGGAAAACATTTGAAGAATGTTAAAGCTTGTAGAATAGAACTTCTATATTGATTAAATCCTTGTTAAGACTTAAGACTTGAACAATTTAACATTTTAATAAAAAATTTATTGAAATGGAGTCATAAACACAACATTAAGTCTATACTGTAGCATAATATCAGTAGTCCTATGCATCAAGTATATCATTTTTAGATTTCTTAACGTATAGTAGTTTGTTCAATCCAAATAAATGTGGTGTAGCAATGGTAGAAATTATTTATTTTAATTCTTGAAAACTTAATTAGTCGATGACTATGAAAGTCATCCTTAAAGTTTAAGGTCAATTATAGATCATGAGTTTCAAATACTTAAGATAATGCACAACCCTATACTATCATGTATACGTTTGAAAACTTGGGTCATGTTTGTAGCCATATTTCGCAATCATATATGGTTTGGTAAGAAGTATAATTTAATCATATATTGTCTTGTTCCCATCTTTCCCATGTATCACCAATTGATTATGTTTTGGCCCTTTGCATTGCATGCTATAAATTGGACCGTTTTGTTGGCTCACTTTGAACCAGTGTACACTTATCAAGATCTTTGCATTTTCACACCTATGTATGTGAAGCATATGTATTTACTTTGGTGATCCAAAAGGATTGATCTTTCATAGTGGTGAATATGAGATCACCCATTTCATAGAGCATCTGATGCACCTATAACTTATGAAGTTTGAAACTTAAAATTTGTTGCTTTTCTAATAGCATCTGAAGTGAAAACATTTAAGAAATAAAGTTTCATATTATATAATTTAAATTCTTGTGTTAGGAATAGAAGCTTGGGGATTAATATTTAGGCCTCCCATCGCATTGGTAGTTGTAGCAAAGCTTGTTCCATTAAGAAAACCAAAGAAATTACCTGGTATTATTTCATCAATTTTGTATTAGCTTCATCTAATATGTCTTGGGATATATGTGTGCTAGGTCCAATGGCATAGTCATTGATGAGTTTCTATGTTCTTCTTTAATAGTCTATCTATTTATATTTGGGTTATATTTTGATCATTGATGAGTAAATGTATGATTACATAAGCATTTATTGTATGTGAAACGAGTTTGAGATATTATGGATGATTTGAGGCATAATAAACCATTAGGTTGGTATATAGGCTGGAAACCCATGATGCGGCTCCCGTGAGGCTTATTGGTGAAAAATTCCATGAGCCTAAGAGTCATAATGAGAACTTGTTTTCTTACTCACAAGTGTAAACAATGTCACATACCATAGTTTTGAAATCAATTGTGGGTCATTAATTCGATTAATTAATACTTCAATGTAGAAGTGATTAATGCAAACTTAGTATTAACACAAGTAATTAATATATTTTATAAACAATATAAATTATTTATATAATAAATCTCTAGGACAATCTATAGGTTGGAAACCTAGTGAGCCTAGGAGTTAAAGCGAGAACTTGTTTTCTCAGTTCACAAGTGTAAACAATGCCACGCACCATACTTTTGAAATCAATTGTAGGTAATTAATTCAATTGGTTAATACTTAGGGGATGTTGTATAAAGTTTAGATGTTTTGTAATCATTAGGGAAGATGAAGGATACTAACTATGGAATCAATATTTGAAATTAAAAGTTTTACATAAATGAGTAATCTTGATAGATCTTGGATGTATAGACAATTAACACCTGATGGTTTCATTAATCCTAAGTTTGTTGAGGGAGTTTAAGCTTTTATTCATTATACGTGTTCTCAACTTGCATATATGGACGGCCTAAAGATCAGATGTCCTCATAAAAGGTGCAAATACATTGTTTCCTTCCTATTGATGAAGTTAATGGGCATTTGTTGAGAAAATGGTTTATGTCAAATTATTTTGAGTGGACACGACATGGGGAACCATTGATTTGAAGTACCTCAAGGGGTAATGAAGTGCAATCATCATTAAACTTAAATGAGTTTAAAGGAGGATTGGATTTAGTACAAATAATATGGATGCAAATGAAAATCCTTACATACAAATGGTTTATGATGCAACTAGTTATATCGTTCAGGAAAATATAGAAAATCTTGAAGAAGAACCAAACCCATATTAAAAAAGTTTTTTGACTTACCACACTCAGTTGACTAAGAACTATGACCAAATTATGAGACAATGACTCAATTGTCTTCAATTACTCAAATAGTGAACATAAAGTCTAAAGGGCATATTTCTAATCATAGTTTTGATAAAATTCTTGGATGATGTAATGAATCATTGCCTCCTAATCATACAATGGTTAATAGTTTTCACAATATGAAGCAACTTATTAAGAGTCTTGGTCTTCCTGTTGAAAAGATTGATTATTGTAGATTAGGATGTATGTTGTATTGAGGAGATCATGTGGAATTACAAGAGTGCAAATTTTGCGGTCAATCTAGGTTCAAGTCTAGAAAGCGTTATATGAAACATAAATTGATACCCTAGAAGCAGATGTATTATTTCCCTCTAACTTCGAGACTTTAAAGACTATATGCTTATAATGTTACTACATCTCACATCAGATGACATAATCAACACCAACAAGAAGATGGAATAATAGTTCATCCATCAGATGCACTGGTATGGAAAATTTTCAGTGACACCCATTATGAGTTTGCAGCTGAAAGTTGAAATGTTAAGTTAAGATTGTCGACTTATGATTCCAAACTTTTGGTCAATCCGGCCAGCAATATTCATCATGGCCAATCATAATTACTCCTTATAATTTTCCTCCATAGATGTATATAAAGAGGCATATATGTTCTTGACAGTGATAGTGCCAGGGCCTACAAATCCAAAACATAAAGTTGATATATTCTTACAACCACTGATATCTAAATTGCAGCATCTTTGGGACTATGGTGTTGAGACATATGATGTGTCTTTGAAAAAAAACTTTGTGTTGAGAGTAGCTTTGATGTGGATCACTAGTGATTTTTTGGCATATGCAATGTTGTCTGGATGGAGCACAACAAGGAAATTGGCTTGTCCTTATTGTGGCAATGATTATGATGCGTTTTATCTTCCAAACGGGGCAAAATATATTGGTTTGACAACCACAAAAGATTTCCTCCTCCAAATCATCCATTTAGATGTAATAAACAAAAGTTCATTAAGAATAGGATGGTAAAAACACCTCCTCCCCCTCATAAAGCTGGTGAAGAGATATTGTAAGAGATTGAGGAATTAGCATTGCTGAAAGTTATAAAATTTGAACCTAATGAAACTAATACAAGCATTAGTAGAAATTTTGGCTAGAGAAAATGAGGCATCTTTTAGGATTTTCTATATTGGAAATCTAATTTGATACGTCATAATCTAGATGTCATGCATATTGAAAAAAATATTTTTGGCAATTTGTTCAACACCATAATGAACATTGAAGGGAGGATAAAAGACAATGCAAAATCACAAGCTGATTTGAAACTTTTTTGTAGAAAGTATGAGTTACATAAATATCTTCGCACTAGTAAATATCTGAAGGCATCTTACACTTTGGACAAAAAATAGAAGAAAATATTGTGTGAATGGTTGAAAAATCTAAAGTTTCCCGATAGTTATGTTTTAAACCTAGTAAGGTGTATGGACATAAGGAAGTACAAATTATTTAGGATCAAAAGTCATGATTGTCCTGTGTTTATGCAAACGATAATTCCAATTGCATTTTGGGAGTAGCTACCGAATAAGGTTTGGGAAGGAATAATAGAATTAAGTTTGTTTTTCAAAAGCTTAACATCATCTAAAATCAAGTTGGCAAAACTGGAAAAACTAGAAAGGGAAACTCCAGTAATTGTGCAATTTAGAAGGGATATTTTCTCCAAGCTTCTTTGACTATATGGAGTATCTACCTTTCCATTTAGCACACAAGGCTAAACTAGCCGATCCAGTTCAATATCATTGGATGTATCCATTTGAGAGGTAATTCAACAAAAATGATAGTAATTGACGTCATAGCATGTTTTAATAACTAAATTGGTATAACCCTATTCGCTCATATAGATATTTGCATCACTTGAAGAAAAATGTCAAAAACAAGGCTAGAGTTGAAGGTTTGATATGTAATGCTTATTTAGTGGAGGAAGCTAGTACATTTTGTTCACATTATTTTGAGTCACATGTTCACAAAAGAGAAAGAAAAGTTCCTCGTAATGACGATGGAGGAGGAACTAATGATGCTGATGGTAACTTATCCATTTTCACATATCTTGAATGAACATATGGACATTCAACAAGAAGAATGTTAATAGAGGAAGAAATTGAGGCTGCCCATGGTTACATTTTATTAAACTATCAAGAGGTTCAACCTTTCATGTAGTAAATTGAAATTGATTATTTGGGTTTTGAAATTTAGAATTATTTATAACTAAAATACATAATAATGTTTTTAGATTATAAGAGGAATTGTTACGTGAGCTCATGCCCTACAAAACACAGGATGATATCAAATAAAAAGTTAGAAGACACTTTCCTCGATGGTTCGAGCAATATGTAAGTTTTCACTTACAAATATTGAAATGATTGAATTATAAGATTTAAGTTTTCAAATGACATTATACTATTTAATATGATATTTTCTTTTCTGCGGGCCTTAGAAAATTCGATAGAGAACAAGTTCATAAGTGATCTTACTAAGGGACCTTTGCGAACTGTTAAATCATATCCTATATATTTTGTTAATGGATACAAATATCATACAGAATATCATGGTCATAGCATGGCAATAATAAATAGTGGAGTTTTCATACAGGGAGAATTGATGATTACTATGGGAAAATTATTGAGATACTTGAAATATAGTACCCTATATTGCCAATAAAGTGAAATGTGATATTTAAGTGTGACCGGTTTGATCCAACTCTAAATGTTGGTAAAAAAGTGTATAGCCGATACAATCTAGTTGAAATCAACAAGCGAAGAAGGTTTTGACAATTTGAACCTTTCGTGTTGGCAATGCAAACAATCCGGGTGTATTTAGTATCTTTTCCCAGCTTACGATAAGATAAGTTAGATTGGTTGGTCGTTTGCAAAGTTAAACCTATCGGTGTTTTTAAATCACATAGAAAAGGCAAACAAAGAATTGAAAGTGAAGCCTTTCAGGAAGATGCTTATGAAATAAATGCATCTATCGTATATGACGATAATGAACCTTTGAACAATCTATGTAATGAATATGTTGAAATTTTATCTGGAGAGGATGAGGAGGGCCAAAGATCTGAAGAAGAGCCTGAATTTGATTCAAATTCTTCAAAAAAAGAAGATGATTTTAATTTACAATTAAGTGATAACAGCGATTAATTTATGTTTGTAATTGAATATTTTATTCAACAAATCAATTATTTCCTTTTCAATATAATGTATAAAATATTGAATTCAAATTGTAATGTTTCTAAAAAATTCAGTCAAATATTACTTTCAGGTTGAAATATGCCACTAAAGAGAAGATAGGATCTGATGCGACCAAGATTTAGACCACGATTCGGAGGTACTTACTATATAGGTGAAGCATCCCATGGTGTGTTGGAGTTATGTAAATATAGTGCCCTAGAAAGAAAGTATATTTACATGTAACTTTATCTTCTTCAGTTACAGTTTTGTAATGAAAATATTTATTACTAATAAAACAAAAGAGTGTAGTTTTATTTATGTGAGCATTATATATCTGGTCAAAAGGTACCAAGATTCTTTTATAAGTAATATACATATACATAGAGATGTATGGGAAACATGTATATTATTAGAATCTA
>JAOSBO010216365.1:0-15623 GCA_027563915.1 Erythroxylum rotundifolium | reverse complement strand
ATAAAGAGAAAAAGTGTGAAAATTTAAAGAATTTAGAAAGTTTGATTTTTGAAGATGAAATGTGATAGAAAGTTTGAATTAAGAGTTGACTTTTTGAGTTAGGAAAAATTTGAGAAAATAGTCTTCATGAAACTTGTAGCCCCTGTTGAGAGTTTTCTGTCACCATAAAGTTTGATATTTTTCCAACAAAAGTGGTTGTCGATTTTGTGAAAGCTAATATTTTTGTTAGGTTTGGCACACCGAAGGCTATCATTAGTGATGGTGGAACCCAATTTTGCAACTGAGTTGTGGAAGCATTGTTCAAAAAATATGGCGTCACTCATAGGGTGTCAACCGCCTATCACCCACAAACAAATGGGCAAGCCGAGTTACCTAATAGGGAGATCAAGAGCATCTTAGAGAAAACTGTGAACCCCTCGTGCAAGGATTCGAGTGCGGGCCTTGAAGATGCATTGTGGGCATATCAAACTGCATACATGATGCCATTAGACATGTCACCCTATCAACTAGTTTATGGCAAGACATGTCACTTGCCTGTGGAAATAGAATATCGTGCGTAAGCTTCAACTCTAAGAGCTTGAGGAAATCTTCCATAATGCTTATAAGAATGCCATGATCTACAAAGCCAAAACCAAGGCATTTCATGACAAAAAGATTGCTAAAAAGAGGTTTAAAATTGGTCAAAAGGTACTTCTCTTTGACTTTACTCTTAAACTTTTTGGAGGTAAGTTGCGTTCTAAGTGGGTTGGTCCATTTGTTGTTGCAAAAGTTTATGATAATGGTGCTATTGACATTCAAAGCATGGATACTTCAAAACTTTTTAAAGTCAATGGACATAGATTGAAACCCTTCTATGAAGGATTTGAGTCATGCTTAGTTGAGGTACATTACATAAGTAAACCTGACTACAACTAGGCATGGCCCCTCGTCGAGCCAAAGATGTTAAGCAAAGGCGCTACTTGGGAGGCAACCCAAAGAATTTTTGATTTTAAGATTCGATTTTAATTTTGTGTTATTTCATTTATTTTATGTTGAGTTATTTTGATTTTTGATTCTGTGCTCAATGCTTAAAAATTGGTCTGGAACTGATGTGTGTGTGACAGCGCTTAAAGGAAGGTATATGATATGAGTATGTCGTATGCCTGTGTCTGCATAACCGTAAGAAACTACAAAAATTTTAATTGCTCCAGGTTTATTCGTTGTTTTATAGTGTTTATATGCTCTACAGGGCAGGTGTTTTGGGGTGCACAGATGGGGTTCAATATTTTTTTTTCACACACAATGAAAAGTTCAAGTGTGGGGTACACAATTGTTTAAACCAAATAGGGAAGTCCATGACAGTTTCAGTAGCGAGCCCCCTCCATTTCCTCTGTCACCATGATCCTGGTAACTTCTGTCCTTACTCTAAGGCTTTAATTTATATTGTCTTGTCTTTGTTTACATTATGGACAATGTTAGTTATAAGTGTGGGGTGGGGAGATTGCTTTCTTTTGATATTTGATAGCTTTCTTTTGATTAAAAAAATTATTGGTGTTTTTGTGATTTTACGTCAATTGCATTTTGTCTTTTCTGCATGTATTGTTTGCGTTGCTATGCATGGGTCTACTTGCTAATTCGACATTGTCATATGGTAACTAATTGCACATGTTAGTTTATTTATTTTCATTTTTGAATGTTCATGCATCAATTAACATGTATAACAGAGTAAATCCCACCCTAAATAGTCTTGTCTTGATGTGATTTGATAAGTTTGACTCTTTAAGTGTTTTTAGCTTAATTGATCTATTTTGACTCCCATCCTAGCATGACTTGAACTAACCAATACACTTAGAATCAAATAAACCCTCGACAAAATACACCTTATAGAAGTAATAACTGTGAGATTTTTGAGCCGCTTAAAAGGGAGTACAATATTACATATACTCCATATTTCTTTTCTGTGTGCGTGTATAGTATGTTCCCTGCCAGAATCTAACATTTGAGTTCCTAACAAAGCCACATTTAATACATCGAGATGAAACTAAGGAATTTTTTGTGTAATCCTTTGCTATCCAATTTCTTTGAGTATCCCACCAAGTGAATTATCCCTTTTAGTCCCCATCTGAGCCTAAGTCCTTTCTTTGTCCTTATGTTAAAAACCCAATAAACCTTATTCTTTTTTCTTCTTTAGCCCCAGAATTTGACACCCAACTAAGAGGAATTGCCAAGTAACATGTGTCTATTTTGTTAAATCATATCCTTTATGTGCATAATGTTTACGTCAGGCCCCTAGTTGTTGCGTGGTGTTAGGCTTGAGAGTTAGAAAACAATTTGGGGCCAAAAAAAAGAAAAAATAATAACAAAAAATATATATATATTCAGATTCAATAATGTTTTCTTCACCCGAAACAATTTTAAAAACGAGTTCGATGCTTTAAACTTTAAATTAATGTGGAAACTTGCTAAGCCATGATCCATGAGAAACACCTTAATGAATGAATGGAGAATGAAGATTGCATAGGAAGGAATGGTTAAGCCAACTTGTGATAAATTCTATGGCCATATGTGTCATATGATATATGTGTTACCTAGTGCATACTTTACTCCTCGGTTTTTCTTTCTTTGTTACCATAACCATAGTACAAGTCTTTAAAAGACCTAGTTGATTGATGTGGAGTTTTAAATCTGAGCTAGTGGTAGAGATTGGACTCTATGTCAGGACTATGGAAAGGACTACTATGCATTGATTTTAAGAGAAACACTACATCCGAAAATTTTACATAAGTGTTGAGCAAAATCAGAGAGGGTGTGGGTGTTATTGCTTTCTATAAGGTAATGTCGAAGTAGCTAAGATTCCTAATTAAGTAGGAGATCGATTCTTCATGCATTGAATATTTGATTCTATGATTGTATTTGTTGGCTTAGGAAGTGTTGGGTATGGGAGAAAGAATGGTGATAAGAGGTTGGAAGCCTTGAGGTTTTGAATGGATTGAATACTTGAGGACAAGTATTGTTTAAGTGTGGGGTTGTTTGATAGGTTGCATTTCATGCATGGTTTCTAGGATAGTCTACATTCATTTTGCATGTGTTTGTTTATTATTTGCGTGTTTTTGTATGCTTTTGTGTTTGTTATGTGTGTAGGAAACCAAAGTGGGGATTGGAGTCGTAATGCAGGAAATTTGGCTATTTTGGAGAAGTTATGTGCTAGAAATAAGTACGATATGATCATGTCGTATCAGGCAAGAACTGGGCAGAATTTATGGACGAGTTTTAAAGCCCAATTGTCATCTATTTTGGGCTGGATCTTTGTTGGAGACGCGAATACAAGCTGGGAAGCCAGAATGAAGAGTCCTGCTTGAAGATTAATTAGGAAATCTCTCCTAACTTGAGCTAGGTTATGAATTGGAAAGGATATAAATAACTTTTGGCAAAAGAAAATCGGTCCTCTCTCTTCCTTCTCCTATTTTCAGTATTTAGTCGCCAACCACCATTGTTATTGCAGTCTTTATGTTATTTTGCTGTGAAGACAAGATGAACTCTATGGTATCTTGTGTTCTCATGTTAGCTATGAACAACTAAACCCTTTTCTAGTTAGCGTGCTTAGATATTCAGCCATGGATGATTTGTGAGACTATATTTTTATTTGTTTATACAATTTAGATATTTATTTAATTTCCATGCTTGAACCAGATTTATTATTGCTTAGTTTATTGTAGCGAATTGGTTTTATCTTACGAACGATGTATGTTGGTGGTAAAATCAATAGAATTAAATAATCTGATTTAATAGACAAAGGGTTTTTTTTCATTCTTAATGCAACTCGAGATTGACCTTATCAGGGCGTTTCTTAGGGGTTGTCTTTAGATTAGGGAAGTAACTTGTCAGGGCGTTTCTCGGAGCTACCGCCAAAGTAAGAAAAGATTGGATAATGTGTGCATCACCTTTGGCTATAACTTTGTCTATCTGAATTGTCTAATTTATCTTATGATGTCAATGATCAAATTTTCAGGCTGAATTGAAGAGTACTTTGGCTAGGTTTTCACCCATTGTGTTTTAATCTCGTTTTATTATTTGCTGTCCAAACTTGTTTTTTGTCAATACAAGATGCTCATGTCATATTTGTCACTATAGCTCTCCTTTAATTTTTTGCATTGCTTTTTATTCTTATTTACATCTCTTGCAATATCAATTCTTTAATCTATTATTTTCTGAGCATTTGAGTAACTCTGCATTAATTCCTTGCGGATTCGACCCGATTCACCACTAGCAACCTAGTTGTTTTTGGAGAATTGGAAATACATTTTTATTTTTGGTAGTTTGACAACCTATCATCACCAAACCATTTCAAGTTGACCAATTTGAGTGGTTGAGGAACTAGATTGGAGTATGTAGTAGCATTTGATCCAAGGAGGAGTGTTAACGTATTGGATTAAGCGTTGCATATATCAGTTGGTTTTGTTAAAAAACAGTTATGTATGTCAGTTATATTGGCAGTTCACTACAGTTATGTTTGATTTATTGTTGGATATGTTGTACGTAAAAGTATGCTGTTGAAGATTTTTATGAATAGAAAAAGTTTGCACCCTTTCTATGTGTCGTAAAAGACAATAAAAGATGGTCATATCCACCAGATCACAAAGCCCACCCTTTTTTTCGGCTTAAGTGATGGATTCATGCAAATAATAGTCCCCAATCTCTTTCTTGTTTGGTTATAATTACTATAAGAAATTAAAGATACAGTTAGAGAATAAAACTTCTAGAATAGTTGTATCGAGATATAGTCATTGCCTTAAAAACAAAATTTGACACGACCTGGCACAATCGATGACTCTGTCTACTCCTAAGGTTAACACAACTAGTCTATGAATTTACGCACTTAAGGTCAAAGACTTGGAACTCACAGAAAATGCACTTGCCCAGAGAAAAGAATATTATTAGGTTTTTAAAAATTTGTCATTACAAAGAATGACTAAAAAAGATTCAATATACATAACCAAATTCGACGTTAGAGGAGAATCGTGGGTGAGGCAAAAAATATGGAGACAAATTTGGAAAATGTTTGTAATGTTTTTGGGGAAGGTTTGCAATGTTCAAAAATTAAAAGACACAAAAACATGCAAACACCTAGTCAGAGAATAACTCTCAAGTGGAAAAATAAATAAGTTCAACTTAAAAAAGATAGGAAATAACCTGAATTGAATCAATGACCCGTGTTCGCACCTGCACCATGTGCAGTCTGACCTAGATCATTCTCTCAAAAATTACTATATGACAAGTTACTCAAGCCTTGGTAAACAATCTTTTTAATATAAGGACATAATAATAGCTTATACCCACCAATGTGGGACAAGAACACAACACATTTGGTAAACAAGTAAAGGAGGGGCCTATTTATCTAATAAGCAAAGGAGGGGCCTATTTATCTAACAAGCTCCTGCTAAATGGCTTGTTAACTTTGAACCCTAAGCAAGAGAAAGGTTATATACTTAAGCATTAGTATCTTTTGATTGAATTCAGGCGTAGTGATGAGAGGCAACAACTTAATTAATAAAAGTGAATTTCTCTTGAACTTTATAAACTTAGGATAAGTCCGTCGCAATATATATTAAATACCCTTAATTTTTGCCAATTTCATGATGAAAAAAAGAAAAATCATAATAACCACTTTTTATGGCCATGTGATACCTTGGGTCTCATGAGTGCTCTAGAAAGACAGCCTAATTATTTTATAGAAGGAAATTCCACCTTCGTACTTAAATAGGTGGTTTCTATAAGTTTATCATCTTACATATTAGCCATTAAAGTTCATGAAATTATTAAAAGCCAATATGATCCAATCTCTGTAAATCATATCCAACCTTTTTTTTTCACTCACACAATGAATTTATGAAAATAATAGTCCACAATCTCTTTCTCGTTTATAATCCCCAAATCAAATTCTTCAAAAGGCTTCTTTCAATAATTTTATTAAACCCCCCAAAAATAAAATTATTGTTATATAATCTCAATTATTGTCATATAATCCCCAAATAAGATCAAAACTTTATACAAATCTAATCGCAAATAGTGTTATATATCAAATTTTGAATAAATACATTACATGATTTTTTTTCTACAGACATTATGCTATTATTATTTGCTAAAATAATATACTACCGTTGTTCTTTGAGGTAGTCTAATTTCTCATGAAATTGGAATCTTACATAAGTATGTTTGGATGATTTTGAAATCTTTTGAAGTAATAAAAGTTTGGGAAGCAAAAAATCTTTATAAAAAAGCTAAAACTTTAATGAACATCTAAAGGATAGCGGCTGAGGGTTCTTCCGTTAAAAAAAACAAATAAATTATAATTGTTGGTAACACATTTGGAAGTTTGTAAGTGTTTGAGATTGGTAAATTTTTGGTGATTTGATAGAGTAATAATACATAATATATGTATCTGTATCCATCAAGAAAATGAAAATGAAATGAAAAAGAATTGAGACGTGGCCCATAAAAATAAACTTAATAGCATAGTGGATGATCGGAGGAGTTGAGATAACATGAAGCCTAAATTTAAGGTGATTTATTTGGTTGTATTCGATCAAGTGTTAGGTGTCTATTTGCTCTTTTTTTATGGTTCTTAATTAGCAACATTTGAATTTTTTTCACACTGCAGCTACAGACGATGCTAAAGAAGTGAACATATATACTTTAGTATCTCCTTATCTTGTTGCGCCTAAATTTGGTCACACTTAAAAGCTATGATCCACAAAAAATACCAATTAGAACATTCCTTCACTCGCAAACATATATCAAAATAAGACAAATCAAGACTAGCTTAAGTCTTTCCTAACATATCTTATGTCCATCACCAATTGATTACTATAAGAACTTAAAGATATAGTAGAGAATAAAACTTATCTAATAGTTGTATCATGAGATAGTGTTTGCCTTGAACATAAAAGAGACAGAAACATGCAAACAACTAGTCGGAGAATAACTCCCTAGTGGAAAAATAAATAAGTTCAACTTATAAAAGATAGGAAATAGCTTGATTTGAATCAATGACCCGCATTCACACCTGCACGATGCCCAGTCCGACCTAGATCATCCTTTCACAAATTGCTAAATGACAAGCTACTCAAGCCTTGACAAACACTCTTTTTAAAATGAGGACATAATAATTGTTTATAACCACCAATATGGGACAAAAACACAACACATTTGATAAGCAAGTAAAGGAGGGGCCTATTTATCTAACAATCTCCAGTTAAATGGTTCCTTAACTTTGAATTTCCTAAACAAAAGAAAGGTTATATAATTAAGCATTAGTATCTTTTGATTGAATTCATGCGTATTGATGTAAGGCAATAACTTAATTAATAAAAGCGAATTTCTCTTGAACTTGATGGACTTAGGATAAGACCATCGCAACATATATTAAATACCCTTAATTTCTACCAATTTCATGATGAAAAGAAGAAAAATCACAATAACCACTTTTTATAGCCATGCGATACCTTGGGTTCATATGAGTGCTCTAGCAAGATAGCTTAATTCTTTCATAGAAGGCAATTCCACCTTCATACTCAAATAGGTGGTTTCTTTAAGTTTATTATCTTATAGATTAGCCGTCAAAGGTTATTAAATTATTAAGAGCTAATATGACTCAACCTCTATAAAATCATATCCATCAAGTCCATCATATTAGGACTACTACAATAGGCTACAGATATTATGAAAATCAAGCAGTGAATCCATCAAGTCCATTTCTCCAGGACCAACCATATAAGAGGGTCATGGATTCGCTAAAAGCTTGAGGCTTAACGTTATGTCAAACATAACTACACTCCATAGGGATGAGAATGTTGTGCACATTAAGGACATATATGAATTTATTTGACCATAACATGGTATTTAAATACTCCCTCAATTTATGGCCTTGATAAAGCAAACACATATAAGAGGGGGATGAATTGTGTATGATTAAAATATTTTACAAGTTACTTTTAGTTTAAGAAGTAATGACAGGAGCCTATTAATAGTTAAAACAGTAGCAGCCTATTATGCGGTATGATCTTGTTTAAACGAAACAAGTCTATTAAACAAAAAGTCCTATTGAAAGCAATTTAAAATAGAAGGTGCCTGTTAAAACTGAAAGGAACCTCTTTGAAGTTGAAAACAAAAAGATCCTGTTAAAAGTGAAGGAGCCTTTTACTAAAATAAACACATGCACACACGTGCTATAATGCGGAAATATAAAAGTTAATAGAGAAGAGAAGAAGGACGCAGTCAATCTACATCGGTTCAACTCACAACCTAAGCCTTCTTCTAGTCCTTAAGTATCCAACTTGAGTATTTCACTATAAAAAAAGTAGTAATTTGACGAGCCTCTCTAAGATCACAAGTTAATATTTTCAAGGTTTTCCAACCTTCCAAACTAGTAGTATTTGGCTAGCCAGCTCTCAACAGAAAATGAAGTTTATTTGATATGAGCTACACTGATCTCTTTCAAAAATATTTTTACTTTCTAAAGAATAAGAGATTTTTCAATGATATCACTTTCAAAAGAATTGACGTTATAGTTATATTTCAAGGTTTGATCTATGTTCACAAAAGTAGTGGCTCTTCCTTAAGTAGGCTTTTCCTTTAACTAGCCATTACTTCACTTACATACTTAATCAATTGGATGGTTTTAATTTCGAATAACTTTGATGTCCTCCTTGCCAAAAATATTTCAATAATCATGCGGCTAATATACGACATTCATAATAAGTAAGATCCTTTCAGATAAACCATTTTTTAATAAAGTAAGTTCACAAAAAAGGTTCTTGGAAGAAGGAAAGTAATTATTCTATGATTTTATTTCCTTTTAAGAATTATACCATTGTTTATATATAAGGAAATAAATCTAATCTGAATTTTGAAATATTATAAGGTTATCATCAAAATCGTTAAAAATAAATCTTGAGCTAACAATCACCCTTATTTTTTTATGATGACAAGCAATAATAGATGTATTTTTCAAAATTTAAAAAGATAATGGATGATTTCAAAAGATACTTGAGACTTTTATATGTTTAGACATGATTTAAAGGAGCCTACCTCTTAAGAGAGGAACCTATCAATTATGTATCACTGATTTTTCACAGTAGAATCAATCACAGATATAATCAAGGTAGCATAGAGAAATCATATCATATATATGCAAAATATGTCCACATAAGCTCTCCCCTTTTGTTATTATAAAAAAAGAGAAATGGGGAGGAAGTTAAATAAAATATTGATATGTAAGATAATATCATAAGTACGAATGAGTCATGTAAAAAGCAACAAAATTAACAGAGGGATTCAGAGATTTTTCAAAGCAGGATCTGCATATCAAGAAGTTGATTTTGTTTATTGTCTATCTGTTCTTACATTTTTTCTTGGTGGTTTTGATTGTTCTTCAGCAGTTTTTTGTGTGGAGCTTGTTTTGTAATAATTCCTCTAGTCCATGATCTTCTTTCCAACAAAGAAGGTTCTTCACATGAACCATCGTTATTTATTTTCCGATGCACTTTAAGAACTTTCTTTTCTTTGGAATTAGGATTAAGAATTGTGGACACGTGTATCGTGCTTTGTTAAAATGAGAGGAGTCTAAAGGAGCCTATTAAACTCCGAAAGGATTTCTCAGGAAACATAATAGAAGGAGCCTGCAAAATGTATTCACAAGCAGTAGAGAGAATTTATACATAAATAATATAAGAGAGTTTGCACATACCAAGCTCTTTTCTTAACAGGAAAAATCTATCTTTAGAGAGTGGTTTGGTGAAAATGTCAGCTATTTGCTTTTTAGTATTAACGTGCGAAAGATCAGTGGTTCCTTTTAAAACATGATTTCTAAGAAAATGATGTTTGACGTATATATGCTTAGTCCTAGAATGATGCACAGGATTTTTCAACCGATTAATAGCACTAACATTATCACATAATATAGGAATATGAAAAAGTTTAGAAAAAAATCTTGTAGTTGATGCTTCATCTATAATATTTGAGCCCTACAGTTGGTAGCTGCTATGTATTCTGCTTCAGTTATCAAAAGTGCCATGCAATTTTTCTTTTTACAGGACCAATATACTAAACATCCTACAAGAAATTGACAGTGACCACGTGCTTTTTCGATAAACTTTATAACCTGCATAATCTGCATCAAAATAGCCTACTATGTCAAATGAATAAGTTTTTTAATACCATAGTCCAAAATCCATAGTTCTATAGAGATATCAAAAGATTCTTTTGACTGCTTGAAGGAGACTTTCTTTTGGATTTGATTGAAAGTATATGCAAAGACATACACTAAGCATAATGTTTGTTCTTGACCTTGTAAGATATAGTAGTGATCTAATCATTCCCCTATACTTTGTCTCATCCGTAACTTTGCCTTCTTCATCTTTATCATGTTTAGTTCTAGTGTACATGGGAATACCCATTGTACATGGGAGCACCCATTGATTTGACATTCTCAAAGTGATATTTCTTGATGAGTTACTTTGTGTATTTGTTTTGAATAATGAAATTTACCTTTTTTGTTTCTCTGATTTGTAATATGAGAAATAATGATAATTCTTCAATCTCATTAAAAACTCCCCCTGCATTAATCCTGAGAATTCTTCACAGAAGGATGGATTAGTAGCACCGAATATTATGTCAACAACATAAATTTGTATTATAAGTAGATTTTTCTCCTTTTTCTTAATAAATAAGCAGAAAGTTACTTAAACTTTCATACCACGCTTAAGGAGCTTGCTTTAAGCCTTACAAAGCTTTGGTTAACTTCATCATGTAATATGAATTGTTTTTATCTTCAAAACCTAGAGGTTGCTTAACAAGTACTTTTTTGTTAATTTAACTATTTAATAATGCACTTTTAACATCCATTTAAAACAACTTGAAAGTTTTATAGCATGTGAAGGTGAGTAAAATTCTAATAGATTCCAATCTAGCAACAATTGTGTAAGTTTCATCAAAATTAATACCTTTATGTTGATTGTAACCTTGAACTACAAGTCTAGGTTTGTTTCTTACCACCTTACCATCTTAGTCAAGTTTGTTTCGAAAAACCCATCGAGTCCCAATGATTGACTTAGTTTGATGAAGAGGTATTAGATTCCAGACTTTGTTTTTTTCAAATTGATTCAATTCGTCTTTCATGGCTGAAACCTAGTTTATGTCAATAAGGGCTTCTTCAATGGTCTTTGGTTCTATTTTTGAGATGAGAGCAACAAATTATTTTTAAACGATGACTTTGTTATTAAACTTTCAAAGGATTCTCCCATAATGTATTGATGTGTATCTTGACCTCTCCATTCTCTTGGTATTTTTTGTTGCAAAGGCTCCTACTGCGATGAAGGAGTCTGCTCTGTTTTAGCTTCAGAGGGACCTTTTTGATCTTGTGATTTTGAAGCTACTGTAGTTAAAGTCTCTGATGTATTTTTAGGAACCAAGGGTGCTCTTCATCATATGAATCAGCTGATATTGTCGATGGTAGTGCTTCATTGAAAACCAAATGTATTGATTCTTTTATTTCCCTTATTCTTTTATCATAAAATCTGAATCCTTTATTCGCATTACTGTAGCCTAGAAAAATAGCTTCGTCTGATCTCGCATTGAACTTTCTAAGGTTGTTTTTTCCATTGTTTAAAATGAAATACTTATACCCAAAAGCTCGAAAGTAAGCAACATTTGGTTTTCTCCCTATACACAACTCATAGGAGGTCTTCTTCAAAATACTTCTTATGAGACATTTGTTACGTATATAAAATGTCGTGGATACAGCTTCTGCCCAGTATCCATAAGGTAGTCCACTTTAACTTAGCAAGGTCCTAGCCATATCAACCAAAGTTCTATTTTTTCTTTACAACTATATTTTGCTTAGGTGTCCTCGGATAAGAGAAGTTGTGAGTTATACCATTACTATCACAGAATTCTTCAAACTTTTTGTTATCAAATTCTCCTCCGTGATCCTTTCAAATTGAAGTAGTGCAGTATCCTTTTTCAATTTGAATTTTAGTGCAAAACTTCTTAAAATATTAAAAAACATCATCCTTATTTTATAAAAAGTAAACCCACATGAATTTGGAATAATCACCTACTAAAATAAAAATTTTAAGGTTTACCACTAAAACTTTGAGTCCTAGTAGGACCGAATAAGTCCATGTGCACAAGTTCAAGTTATTGGCTAGTACATACAACATTTTTAGGAGGAAAGCTATTTCTAACTTGTTTACCTTTTAAACAAGCCTAAAAAACTTGATCTATTTTGAACTTTAGATTGATAAAATGCTCATACCAACATGTTTAAATCTCTTGTGCCAAATAAACGAATCCTTTTCTATCATGTGTCTCGGACAACCATTATGAACTATTTATTGATTTTCTCTTGTCTTTGTTTTGATGTATATCTGCAAAAAATATTATCTTATTTTAGGTACCCAAATTTTTTTAGATCCTTTTAGGTTAGTAGCTTGACCTTTCGCTCTTAAAATATATGTTTGAGATGATTTCTCCATTTTATGAAAGTTACAAGAATGACTAACGTGACCATGTCTACCACAGTCGAAGCATAGAATGGGTGAATGATAATTGATATAATTTATACCATGTATTAGGTTCTTGCTATTTTGACTATAGATACTACTAAATTTGAAAAAGAAATTCTTGTATAGCTTGATATTATTGTTTTCATTGTATCATATTTCGACCTTACCAAAAATGCGTTTACCGCTACCAAGCAATGCATCAAGATTCTTTGTTCCATTAATAAAATTTTCCAGATCTTTCTCTAGAGATAAAATCTTTCCAACTTTTTTTTCCTCTTAAAGTTCTAAGGTAGCGACCTTTTCTTCTAACTATCTCAACTTTTCAGAATCAATTTTGGGCAACGTATTTTCCAAATTGGCTATTCTTTCTTCCAGTACTTCGTTTAAAGATACCTTTTGCTTATTCTCAAGTTTCAGAGACATATTATTGGTCGATAGATTCTCATTCATTGATTCCAATGATTTAATCTTACTTTTCAGAGATGTCATTGCTCTTGGACTTCTCAACTTCTTTGAAATATTTCATTGTCAACCTCTTGTACTGATCATACAATTCATGTTATGCATTTTTCAATTCATCAAATTTAATATTAGAATTAGAATAGTGTACCTCATCGTCTCCTAATTCAGTCATGAAGCAGTTGTTGCTAACTTCCTCAGGTTCATTTTCTTCAAAGCTTTTAAAATCCTCATTAGATCAAGCTGCAGTCATAACTTGCTTTCTAGGTTTCCTATTCTCTGTTATATCCTTTTGAAGGAGAGGACATTTAGGTCTAATGTACCCAGACTTCTTGTAGTGGTGACATATGATTTGTGTATTGCTATTGTTGTTGCTGCCTTTGATAGGGGCTTGCTATTTCTAGCCTTCTTGTTTACTTCTCTTTTCTTTATTAACTTCTTTTTATAGAAACGTGTGTATTTTCTGACTATGAAGTTGAATTCATTATCTAAATTTATTTATAACCCAGTGTAGCTTTCATCACCGTTTGATTCTTTAGTTGCTTTTAGTGCCATTCCTTTTCTGTAGGAGGATCCTTCATCTTGCCTAAGCTTAGTTTCATGGATCATCAGATTTCCTTGTAGCCAGTCAAGTAAGATAGCGTCTAGATCCTTTTCCATTTCTGGAGCTGTCAACTTATGTCTCCATTCCTTTAGCAGTGACCTTAAAATCATTATTACGAGCTCATCATTAGGATACATTTTTCCTAAATTCTTCAAGGTGGTGATGAAGCGTCCAAAGAAGTTGTCGATAGACTCTCCCTATTTCATGCTAATAGTTTTGTATTGATGTACCAAAAGACTTATTCTATGTTTCTGTACCTCATTCATCCCTTCAAAGGTAACTTGAAGTTTGTCCCACTTTTTTTTGCTATAAAATATGATGATATCTTTTCATATTCTTATGGAGACAACATAAATATCAAGTGATGTCTTTGTTAAGTCAAGAAGACTTCACTTCTTCTATTGATTTTGACGAAAGCCAAATAATAATAATAATAGAAGTGTGTGAACTGTTTTGATGAGTTTATTAAGTGTGTAGATAAATGAAAGTAGCACGAAGTCACAAGACTAAGGCTAAGTCACAAGACTAAGGCCAAATCACAAGACTAAGACGAAGTCACAAAACGAAGGGAAGTCATAAGGCGAAGCAAAGACATAAGATGAACTAAGACATAAGAAAAAGCATACAAATCAAATCAAGACTATATAATCTACAACATCACTTAGTTAGTTGGAGTTGGTTATAAGACTCAACTAATAACAGATCTCTGAAGATTCTACGAGCAGTTTTCTCAAGAAGATCATTGGTAAATTAGATTACAAATATCAATGTAGTTGTAGACAAAACAACTTTTTTACTTACTTTTACTTACACGAAATAATTCTGTGATTAAGTGAGTATACTAAAAAAATTATCTTGAGTGAAAGGAAGGAAGAAAGAGATCAAGAACACCTATAACATGAGTTTAGAAAAGCTCAAAACATATCTTTTAAAGTGAAAGGAAGGCTAGAGCCTGAAGAGGCTAAGATAGCAGATAAAGAATACTTTATGAAAGAGACCTAAAGAGGCTCTGGAAGAGTAGAAATAATACTTGCAAAGTTGCAAGAGATAGTGAAATCTTAGATAAACTCTGAGGACTAGACGTAGTCGAAAAGTTAAGGGTGAACTAGTATAAATCGCGGTGTCATATTCTCTAACCTTTAACTTTTTAATTTCTTGTTGTTAGAAGAATAGATATTATTTCCACTGTTGAATTACTTAAACAAATTAAATGCGTTGTTTTGTAATCGTCTGATTTTTTAAAGAAAATCAAGAAGATTCTAAAGATAACTATCTTAGAAGATTTAACACAATTCAACCCCCCTTCTTGTGTATTTTACATATTATACACGATTTCTGTATTAACAAGTGATTTACTTCAGTTGGTATCAGAGCACAAGTCTCCAAGAAACACTGTTACAGAGGACAAAGATATATGGCTGAATAACATGTTTTTATAGTTGAAGGTGCCTCTGTCTCAGGACCCCCTACATTCAATGGTGAATATTATCATTATTGGAAGGATAGGATGCGACTCTTCATAGAATCCACAAACATTGATCTTTGGGATATTATTGAAAGTGGTCCATGTATTCCAACATACTACGAAGAGAAAAGCATCTCTCGTAAACAATGGTTAGTTGATCAGAAAGCTCGTATTCAATTCAACTCAAAGGCCAAGTTGTTTTTAAGTTGTGCTCTAAGTAGAAGTGAATATGATAAGGTTCACAGATGCGAATCTGTAAAGAAAATGTGGGACATATTAGCCATTGCACGTGAAAGCACAAACCACGTGAAAGAATCCAAGATTGGTATTCTTGTTCATCAGTATGAGATGTTCAAGATGAAAGATGATGATTCTATTGATCAAATGTTTGGACGATTCCAAACAATTATCAATGGACTTAAAGCTCTGGGGAGAATCTACGATAGTCAAGATCATGTCAGAAAGATCCTCAGAAATCTTCCAAAAAGATGGAGACCCAAAGTAATAGCAATACAAGAGGCCAAGGATTTAAGCAAGCTAAAGCTAGATGAAT
>JAOSBO010216355.1:0-15625 GCA_027563915.1 Erythroxylum rotundifolium | reverse complement strand
CTGGTTTCGATGAATCTGTCTTCACTTAAGGGTTTGGTGAAGATATCTGCCCATTGTTGATTGGTCTCAATAAATTGTAGATTGATAATTCCTTTCTATACATAGTCTCTTATGAAATGATGTTTAAGTTCAATATGCTTTTCCCTTGAGTGTTGTATTGGATTCTTTGAGAGATTGATAACACTTATGTTATCATAGAAGATTGAAATTTGATCTTCTTGAATAGAATAATCTTCTAACTGATGCTTTATCCATAGTGTTTTTGAACAACAAATTGCGGCTAACATGTATTCAACCTCTGCAATAGATAGAGCAATTGGACTTTGCCTCTTTCTTGACAATTATGACCAAGAAAGTGACAACCTCCACTTGTAATCTTTCTATCAATCCTGTCTCTAGTATAATCAACATCATAGTAGCCAATTAACTTGAAATTTTTACCTTTCTTATTAAGCAAGGATCAGTAGAACCTACCAAGTATCTCAATATTCTTTTAACAGCAATATAGTCAGATTCTTTAGGATCTGCTTAAAATCTTACACTAAAAAAACACTAAACATAGTATCAGGTCTGCTTGTAATTAGGAAAAGCAAAGAACTAATAATTCATCTAAAAAGAGTTTGATCAATCTTCTTACCAGCTCCATCCTTAGATAAGACGATTGAAGGAGGCATAGGAGTTAACATTGGTTTAACGTTTTCCATTTTATATTTGACTAAAAGTTCTTTAATATACTTTCGTTGATAAATAAAAATATTTTCTTCAGTTTGTTTAATATGCATACCAAGAATGAACTTTAATTTACCTATCATACTCATTTCAAATTCACTTTTCATAAGAAACTAGAAATTTGAACATAACTTTTTAGATGTTGCAACAAAAAGATATCGTCTACATATATTTGCACAACAATGAAATCATTTTTGATACTTTTCTGAAATAAAGTTTTATCAACTTGACCTCTAATAAAGTCATTTTTAATTAAAAAAGAACTAAGACGATCATACCATACACGACGTGCTTGTTTCAATCCATACAAAGCTTTATGAAGTTTATACATATGATCTGGTTTACCAATGACTTCAAAACCAGGGGGTTGTCTTACATAACCTTCTTCATCTATAAAACCATTCAAAAAAGCACTTTTCACATCCATTTGAAACAATTTTATATCATGAAAAAAGTATATGCAAGTAAGATCCTAATAGCTTCCAATCTAGCTACAGGAGCATATATTTCATTATAATCTATTCCTTCTTGTTGATTATAGCCTTGAGCTATTAATCTAGCTTTGTTATGAGATACCTTTCTTGATTCATCTAGTTTATTCTTGAATCCCACCTAGTTCCTATGATAGATTTATTAGATGGTTTAGGTACTGGAGACCAGACTTTATTCTTAGTAAATTGATTTAACTCCTCTTACATAGCTGAAATCCAAACTTCATCTTGAAGAGCTTCATCAATTTTCTTAGGTTATAATTCAAAAACAAAAGTTACATTGGCTTCTCTCTTAAACTTAGATCTATTTCTCACTCCTTTTGATGTTTCTCCTATAATCAAGTTTTTTGGGTAAGAATATTTATATCTCTAGTCTTTTCTTAGGCTAATATTTTTAGAAATATCTACTTAATATCTGGGTTATTGTTTAAGGGAGTAGTTTCATCATCAGAATTGTCTCTCCTATCTAGATAAGAATCATCATCAAATTTTACATGCATAAATTCTTTAATAGATTTAGAAACAAGATTATAAGCTCTATAAGCTTTAGAACTACTAGAATAACTTAGAAAAATTCCTAAATTAATCTTAGAATCGAATTTATCCAAATTTTCTTTTATATTCAAAATGGTGCATTTGTAACTAAGAGGATGAAAGTAGGAAATATTTGGCTTTTTTTCCTTCTATAACTCATATGGAGTTTTATTTAAAATAGGTCGTGGAAATACTCTATTTTGAATATAACAAGCTGTATTTATAGCTTATGCCCAGAAGTACTTAGGAAGATTCAATGCACATAGCATAGTCCTTGCCATTTCCTGAATCATCCTGTTCTTTCTCTGTACAACTCCATTTTGTTGAGGAGTTCTAGGAGTAGAGAAATGATGGAAAATTCCATTCTCTACACAAAACATTCAGAATTTTTCATTTTCAAATTCTTCACCATGATCACTTCAAATTCCAGCAATAGAAATTCCTTTTTCATTTTGTAACTTTTCGGATAAAACTTTAAAGCATTAAAATATTCATCTTTATGAGATAAAAACAATATCCATCAAAATCTAGTAAATTCATCAACAATTACAAGACCATACCTCTTTCCACCAAGACTTACTGTTCTAGTTGGTCTAAACAAGTCTACATGTAACAGCTCTAAAGGTCTAGATAAAGTTACAATGTTTTTAGATGAAAAAGATGCTTTAACTTGTTTTCCTTTCTAACAAATCTCGCAAAAGAAATCTTTGTTAAAACTTATCTTTAGTAAACCTCTTACCAAATCATGTATAAATAATTTGAAAATATGTTTAAAGCTAACATGACCTAACTTTTTGTGTCAATTCAAAATTTCATCATCTTTTGATATAAGACATGAAATATTTTGACTTTTCAAATCGTCTAAGTTAATTTTATAGAGATTGTTTCTCTCTTAGTGGAAAAGAATATGGACCCGTCCTTGTTTTTACCTAAATAAGAATTTTGATTAAAGGATACTTCAAAACCAGAATCACATAACTGACTTTTACTGATTAGATTATGCTTTAAACCATCAACTAGCAGAACATTGTCAATAGATGAAAAGGAATCTTTATCAATTTTGCCGATCCCAATTATTTTACCCTGCTGGTTGTCACCAAAAGTTATTGATCCTCCTTGTTTAAGTTGGAGGTCTAGGAATATAGACCTTCTTCCAGTCATATGTTGCAAGTAGCCACTGTCTAAGTACCATTGGTGGTGTTTGCTTTTTCCAAGTAAGGAGATCTGTAGTATATATTATATCCTTCTTAGGTACCCATATTTTCTTGGGTCCTTTGGGGTTAGTCTTATAATTATTCTTAGAATAGTAATAAAAATGTTGTTCCTTTTTCCCTCTATCGGGAACAAAATTCCTATTATGAAGAATATTACTATTATGAGTAGTATTTCTACCAAAAATGCCTAAACCACTTTTATCATCTGGATGTCTATAAATTCCAATAATATTATTCATATTTTTTGTACTTTCTGTGAATTTTGATAAATATGCTAAAAGACTATTAATTCTTTGTTTTAACTGATTAATCTGCTTATATTTTTCCATGGTTACTTTCTTTTTCATATCGTCTACTTGTTTTTTAAGGCAGACATTTTCTTCTTCTAAGAGTTCTGTGTTTGTAGAATTTTCAACAAATTTCTTTTTTAACAATCTATATTGTTTTAGAATAGCTTGTGAAACTTCTAACAATTCTAAATAGGCATGCTAAAGGTCATTAAAGTCAGAGACCTCATCATCGCTTTTGCCTTCAGCTACCAATCATATATTTGCTTGTTCTGAAGATTCTGAGTTGGATTCAGATTTAGACAAATCCAGATCTTCACATGTTGCCATCATGCTTTTTTTTTTAAATTTTCTCAACTCTTCTTTTGTTTTCTTTTAAGGAAAGGGCATTCAAACTTGTAATGTCTTGGTTTATTACACACATAGCAGACGATAGAGATTTTCCTATTCTTCAAATCATGTTTGCTAATGTTTTTGAAAGAGGACTCTTTATTTTCCTATTTCTTTTTCTACATCCTTCTAATTTTTCTTGAAATGAAGGATAGCTCATCTTCATCTTCACTTGAATCTTGATCAGATTCACTGGCATCATCATTCTTGATTTGTTCAATCTTTAATGTTTTTGAAGACTTACTTCTATTTTTCTACATCTTTTGATTCTTTTGATTCTTCTGACTAGTCTTCAATGCAATAGATCTATCTCTTTTGGGTTGATCTTCTACATCAAGCTCTACTTCATAGATTTTCAGTGAACCAAGCAATTCATCTAGCTTTAGCTTACTTAAATCCTTCTCCTCTTGTATTGCTGCTACTTTGGGTCTCCATCTTTTTGGAAGACTTTTGAGGATCTTTTTGACATGATCTTAACTATCGTAGATTCTCACCAGAGCTTTAAGTCCATTGATAATTGTTTGGAATCATCCAAACATTTGATCAATAGACTCACCATCTTTCATTTTAAACAGCTCATACTGATGAACAAGAATATCAATCTTGGATTCTTTCACCTGGTTTGTGCCTTCATGTACAATGGCTAATGTGTCCTATATTTCCTTTGCAGATTCACGTCCATGAAACTTATCATATTCACTTCTGCTTAGACAACAACTTAAAAAGAACTTAGCCTTTGAGTTTAATTGAACGCAAGCTTTCTGAAGAGATGCTTTTCCCTTCGTAGTCTATTGGAACATATGGTCCACTTTCAATAATATCCTAAAGATCAATGTGAGTGGATTCTATGAAGAGCCGCATCTTTTCCTTCCAATAATGATAGTCTACACCATTGAATGCAAGGGGTCTTGAGACGAAGGCACCTTTAGCTATAAAAACATGTGATTTAACCATGGATCTTTGTCCTCACTTTGTAATAGTGTTTCTTGGAAACTTGAGCTTTGATACCAACTGAAGTAAATCAATTGTCCATATACAAATCACGTATAATATGTAAAATACATAAGAACGGGGGTTGAATTGTGTAAAATCATCTAAGATAATTATTGATAGGTTGCATTTCATGCATGGTTTTTAGGATAGTTTGCATTCATTTTGCATGTGTTTGTTTATTATTTCTGAGTTTTTGTATGCTTTTGTGTTTGTTATGCATGAAGGAGACCAAAGTGGGGATTGGAGTCATAATGTAAGAGATTTGGGCTATTTTGGAGAAACTAAGTGCTGGAAACAGATACGACACGACTATGTCATATCGGGCAAGAATTGGGCAAAATTTATGGATGAGTTTTTAAGGCCGCTTGTCATCTATTTTGGGCTGGATCTTTGTTGGAGACGCGGAATACAAGTTGGGAAGCTAGAATGAAGAGTCCTACTTGAAGATTAATTAGAAAATCTCTCCTAACTTTGGCTAGGTTACGAATTGGAAAGGATACAAATACCTTTTGGCATAAGAAAATAGGGTCCTCTCTTCCTTCTCTTGTTTTGAGTATTCAGTCGCCAGCCACCGTTGTTATGACAGTTTTTATTTTATTTTGCTGTGAAGACAAGATGAACTCTATGGTATCTTGTGTTGTTAGCTGTGAACAACTAAACCTTTTTTAATCAAGGTGCTTGGATATTTAGCCATGGATGATTTGCGAGACTATGTTTTCATTTGTTTATGCAATTTCGATATTTATTTAATTTCTGTGCTTCAACTAGATTTATTATTGCTTAGTTTATTGTGCAATGTCATGAGTTATGTAATTGATCAAGCGATAAACTGTTGATAGGATAGTATTGTCATGGATATTATTCTATCAAAATAGCGAATTGATTTTATCTTACGAATGATGCACATTGGTGCTAAAATCGATGGAATTAAATAAT
Organism: Erythroxylum rotundifolium; assembly: GCA_027563915.1. Taxonomy (NCBI): domain Eukaryota; kingdom Viridiplantae; phylum Streptophyta; class Magnoliopsida; order Malpighiales; family Erythroxylaceae; genus Erythroxylum; species Erythroxylum rotundifolium. The sequence continues at coordinate 10,051 of JAOSBO010216355.1, read as the reverse complement.
CTGACTTGATAGATTATGGTGTTTCCGAATTTATTGGTTAGGACATGGGTCTTTTTCATTCTTAATGCATCTAGAGATTGATCTTGTCAAGGCGTTTCCCAGTGGTTGTCTTTAGATTAAGGAAATAACTTGTCAGGGCATTTCCTGGAGTTACCGACAAAGTAAGAAAATATTTGTTAATGAGTGTGTCACCTTTGGCTATAACTTCGTCTATCTGAATTATCTAATTTATCTTATGATGTCAATGATCAAATTCCCAGGCTGAATTGAATAGTACCTTGGCTATGTTTTCATCCCATTGCATTTTAATCTCGTTTTATTATTTACTGTCTAGATTTGTTTTATGCCAATACAACATAATCCTTTCGTATCTGTCACCATAGCTCTCCTTTAATTTTCTACATTGCTTTTATTTTTATTTACATCTCCTGCAATATCAATTCTTTAATCTGTTATTTTCTGAGCATTTGAGTAACTCTGCATTAATTCCCTGTGGATTTGACCCAATGCACTACTAGCTACCTAGTTTTTGGAGAATTGGAAATACATTTCTTTTATTTTTGGTAGTTTGACAACCTATCAAATTTTGGCGTCGTTACCGGGGAATGGTGTGTAAAGAGTTATTTAATTGTGTTTCTAACTTCTTTTCTAGTGTTTTGTATGTAGCCTTCCTCTTCTGTAGGTGAACTTTTGTTTGATCCTAAGATAGAGAAAACTAATAAAAAACTAAGGAAAGAAGTTAAACTGAGTAGGCAACAACCAACCACAGTTCCTGTGCCACCATAGAACAAGAGCAGATCGCTCTATCTTCATCTGGGTCAGATTCCGATTCAGAGCTAAACATGGCAGAGGCATATCCTGAGACACTTGGAGAGGTGCTCTTACCACCTCTGGACACCCAACCCCTGTGCATTTAGTATCTGACTGGGGATGATGGGTTTGAGTTAAAATCCACACTTATTTAGTTGCTGCCGAAATTACATGGGTTACAGACTGAAGATCCAAATCAATATTTGAAGGAATTTCATGTGATTTGTAATGGGTTTAAACTACAAGGAGTTACAGAAAATCAGATCAAGCTTCGTGCGTTTCCATTTTCTCTTTAGGGTGCAGCGAAAGAATGGTTATTTTATATACCTCCTAGTTTAGTTAATATGTGGGTTGACATGGAAAAATTATTTTTAGAGAGATTTTTCCCTGCATCTAAAGCTGTAAATTTGAGGAGGGAAATCTGTAGAATGAAGCAGTGTGATTCTGAATTTTTGTATAAGTATTGGGAAAGATTTAAGAAGATGTGTGCGAGTTGCCCACAATATGGTATTACTGAACAACTCCTTATTCAGTATTGTTAAGAGGGGTTGATAAAAGATGAGAGAAGAGTCATTGATGCTGTGAGTGGAGGGGCGTTAGTGAACAAAACCCCTCAAGCTACATAAGAGTTGATATCATCCATGGCTATAAATTTGCAACAGTTTAGCACGCGCACTAACACGACCAGGCGAGGAGTACATAAGGTAAGGTCTTCTAGTCTTGAATATAAACTAGAAAGACTAACTGATTTGCTAGAAAAGCAATTTATTGGTAACGCTAGCACTGTACAACAAGTCCACAAACATTCTTCAACATGTGGACTTTGCTTTTCTCAAGAGCACCTAACCGATGCATGCCCCACCTTGCAAGAGGATGAAATGGTAAATGTCATAGGTAATTATAGCAATCACAACCGAAAATATGATCCTTATTCGAACACATATAATTTGGGTTGGCGTGATCACCCTAATATGAGGTATGGGAATGGAAATAACCAATAAAGGCAGCACAATCCACCTCAACAGTACCACCAACAATCAAGGCAGGGCAACAATGATGATTTAAAGATGTTGTTAACAAAATTTATTGAGAAAAATGACAACAGGATTAAAGCTATTGAGACACGCATAGATCAACTAGCCTCCGCAATGACAAGGATGGAAAATCAGGGTAGGTTACCCTCCCAACCAGAGGTCATAATGTCAGTGCTATCACACTTTGAAGTGGGAAGGAATTGGAGGCACCAGACTCGAAACAAGCAATACGACATGATCATGTCGTATCGATAAAAACAAAAAAGGAAGCCACAAACATCGAGATCATACGGCCTAACCCTGAGAAACCACCTTTCCCTCATAAATTGGCAAAAAAGAAGAAGGCTACTAATGAAATGGGGTGTTTGAGACTTTGAAGAAGGTTGAAATCAATATCCCCTTGTTGACTGCAATCAAGCATGTACCCAGGTATTGTGAATTTTTGAAAGAGTTATGCACAGGAATGAATAACGTGCGTGCTAACAAGAGGGTGCTCATAAGAGAATCAGTCTTAACAGTATTACAAGGTAAGCTACCCATTAAGGAGCGTGACCCAGGTATGTTTACTATCTAATGTAAAATAGGTAATGTAGGCATTGAGCAAGCTATGTGCGATTTAGGAACTTCAATTAGTTTAATGTCATTATCTATTTACACTTCTTTGAATGCGGGTCCTTTGAAACAAAATAGGGTTGTCTTAACCTTAGCGGATAGATCAAGTGTCTTTCCAGAAGGGGTGTTAGAGGAGGTCCTGGTTTAGGTTGATGGATTAATATTTTCAACTGATTTTTATGTATTGAATATGGATGATAGGAATACTAGAAATTCTGGCATGATTTTACTAGGACGTCCGCTTTTGAAAACATCTAGAACAAAAAAAGATGTACACGTTGGAACCATGACAATGGAATTTGATGGTGCTGTGATTAAATTTGATATCAATAAAGCAACAAAGAACCGAATTGATTATGCTTCTGCTTTTGCCATAAATAGTGTTGACCCCCTTGTTGATAAATTTTTGGAGTTTTATAGTTGTGATGCCTTGTAGGTAGCCTTAATTGAAGACTTGACGACTCCAATGTTAGCAAACTGGGATGAAAATTGGGTGTTACCAGATCATTTGTTTCATGTAGAAAATGATCTGAATGGAAATTGGATGCAGATGGAGGAAATAATGTTGTACAGTTTACTGGAATCGGTACGACATGACTATATGGTATATGCCAGAAACCGAATTTTGCCATCTGTAGTGAAACCGCCAGATCTGGAGCTTAAGCTAGTGCCCTCTTACCTTAAATACACGTTTTTGGGTGCTGGAGACACACTTCTAGTAATTATTTCAAATGAGTTGAGTAAGGTGGGGGAAGACTGTTTGATGTGGGTATTTTAAGATCACAAGGAAGCTATGGGATGGACTATTGCTGACATCAAAGGTATAAGTCCAATAATCTGCATGCACTGGATACTTCTTGAGGATGATTACAAACTGAGTAGATAGTCACAACGTTGGTTAAATCCTGTGAAAAAAGAGATTCTTAAGTCATGCAGATATGATATCTCTTATTTCAGATAGCAAATGGGTCAACCCAACCCAGGTTGTTCCAAAGAAAACAAGCATTACAGTGGATAAAAATAATAAAGGGGAGTTGGTTCGAACACGCATTCAGAATGGGTGGTGAGTTTGCATCGACTACAGGAAGCTAAACTCTACATCACTTCACTTTACCATTCATCGATCAAATGTTGGAGAGACTTGCGAGTCGTACCCATTGTTGCTGTCTTGATGGATATTTTGGGTTCCATCAAATTCTTGTTGCACCCGAGGACCAAGAAAAGACAACTTTCACATGCCCATTTGGTACCTTTGCGTATAAGTGCATGCCATTCGTACTCTGCAATGTGTCGGTGACGTTCCAAATGTGTATAGTGAGTATTTTTTCTGACTTTGTTGAGAAAATAATTAAGGTCTTTATGGATGATTTTACTGTATATGGTGATTCCTTTGCATCTTATCTACAGAATCTAGAGAAAATTTTAAAACGTTTCATTGAAACTAGCTTAGTGTTGAATTATGAAAAATGTCATTTCATGGTTAGTCAAGGAATCATCCTAGGACATGTAGTTTCGTTTAAAGGGATTGAAGTTGATAAGGCCAAAGTAAATGTTATTGGATCTTTACCTTACCTCGTAAGTATGTAGGAAGTTCGTTCTTTCCTTGGCCATGCAGGCTTCTATCAGCGATTCATTAAAGATTTTGTAAAGATAGCTCACCCTTTGAGTTGTCTTCTACGAAAAGATGCCAAATTTGTATTTGGTGCTGCATGACGTGGTGCATTTGACACATTGAAGGAGAGGTTACTTTTGGCACCCATAATCAAGGCTCCAAACTGGGATTGACCATTCGAAATAATGTGCGATGTAAGTAATTACACCGTTGGAGTTGTTCTTGGATAAAGAGTTGGACACAATCCATATGTAATTTATTATGCATCAAGAATCTTAAATGAAGCTCAAAAGAACTACACAACCATTGAAAACGAGCTCTTCATTGTGGTGTTTGCTTTGGAAAAATTCAAACCCTATTTAATGCAAACTAAAGTGATTGTGTATTCAGATCATGCGGCTTTGAAATATTTGATGAACAAAAATGATGTAAAGCCTAGGTTGATTCGATGGGTATTGTTGCTCCAAGAGTTTAACATTAAGATAAGAGACAAGAAGGGAGCTGAGAATCTTGTAGTTGACCATCTAAGTTGGATACACATGGATTCCCAGTATGGCGAAGTGGTTTTGGGTGAGGAGTTTCCCAATGAACAGCTGTTTTGGGTCAATACGACATGGGCATGTCGTAACACGTGGTTTGCAGACCTAGTCAATTTTTTGACATAACATGGATTTTCAGAGGATTATATGAGGGCACAGCAGCATAAACTGAAGAGTGAGGCCAAGTATTATATTTGGGATGATCCATATTTATGGAAGATGTGCTCGAATCAAATCATAAGATGATGTGTACTCGAGGAAGAGAGTCCTTCCATGCTTCAATTATGTCATTCGTTAGCTTGTGGTGGCCACTTTGGACCACAAAGAATAGCAAGAAAGGTACTCAAATCTGGATTTTACTGGCCTGATTTATTTATAGATTCATATGCCTTTTGTAAAGCATGTGATAGATGCCAATTTACAGGTACTACTGGTCGCAGAAATGAGATGTTGCAAACACTTGTTATAGTTTGTGAAATTTTTGATATTTAGGGCATTGATTTTATAGGACCTTTTCCCTCATCTTTCGGCAATCAATATATTTTACTTGATGTTGATTATGTTTCAAAATAGGTTGAGGTGAAAGTCACACATACTAATAATGCTAAAGTTGTTGTTGATTTTGTGAAAGATAATATTTTTATTAGGTTTGGCACACCGAAAGCCATCATTAGGGATCGTGGAACCCACTTTTGCAATAAAGTTGTTGTTGATTTTGTGAAAGCTAATATTTTTATTAGGTTTGGCACGCCGAAAGCCATCATTAGGGATCGTGGAACCCACTTTTGCAATCGAATTGTGGAAGCATTGTTCAAGAAATATGGCGTCACTTATAGGGCGTCAACCGCTTATCACCCACAAACAAATGGGCAAGCCAAGTTGTCCAATAGGGAGATCAAGAGCATCTTGGAAAAAACTATAAACCCCTCACGCAAGTATTGGAGTGCACACCTTAAGGATACATTGTGGGCAAATCGAACTACTTACAAGACGCCATTAAACATGTCACCCTATCGACTAGTCTATGGCAAGACATGTCACTTGCCTGTGGAAGTAGAACATCGAGCGTTTTGGGCGGTGAAAATGTGCAACACAAGTTATAATGAGGCAGGGCAGCAGCGTAAGCTTCAACTCCGAGAGTGAGGAAATCCACAACAATGCTTATGAGAATGCCATGATTTACAAAGACAAAACCAAGGCATTTCATGATAAAAAGATTATTGAAAAGAGGTTTAAAATTGGTCAAAAAGTACTTCTCTTTGACTCTACTCTTAAACATTTTGGAGGAATGTTGCTTTTTAAATGGGTTGGCCCATTTGTTGTTGCAAAAGTTTATGATAATGGTGTCGTTGACATTCAAAGCATAGATACTTCAAAAATTTTTAAAGTCAATGGACATAGATTGAAACCCTTCTATGAAGGATTTGAGCCACATGCTTAGTTGAGGTATACTACGTAAGTTAACCCGACTACAACTAGGTGTGGCCCCTGTCAAGCCAAAGACGATAAACAAAGGCGTTACTTGGTAGGCAACCCGAGGAATTTTTTATTTTAAGCTTTGATTTTATTTTGTGTTATTTCATTTATTTTTTGTTGATTTATTTCGATTTTTGATTCTATACTCAGTGCTTTAAAATTGGTCTGGAACTAATGTGTGTTTGATAGTGCTTAAAGGAAGGTATATGACAAGAGCATGTCCTATACCTATGCTCGCATAACCACAAAAAACTACAAAAATTTTAATTGCCCCAAGTTTACTCATTGTTTTGTAGTGTTTATATAATCTATAGGGTAGGTGTTTTAGGGTGCACAGATGGGGTTCAATTTTTTTTTCACACACAGTGAAAAGTTCAAGTGTGGGGTACACAATTGTTTAAACCAAAGAGGGAAGTCCATGGCAGTTTCGTAAATAGGGATACAACCCAACAAATTGTTGGCACCCTTTGACCTACTGCTTATTTAATCTTTCCATCTACAAACTCTCTCCTTTTCGCTGACATTCCTTCAACCCCACCTGATACAATTTTCGTCCCCCTTCCCTTGAACACCTAAACGAATGGCCAGCATAAAGAGTCAAGCTTTTAGAGTGAGATCCCATATACCCATGACAAACTCAGCCGAACATACTCCTTCCCACGCCACTGTTGCACCTTCCTCTAACCTATTAGACGTCCCTTCATTATTTCAAGTAGCTCCTCGCCATTCTACACAGATTCATCGCTCAGACCTGAAAATTTCTGAAATTCACATAACACCTATTGCACCCACACCCATGGTGGACTCCGAGATAGATGTGGACCATTCTCTAGAAGCTACTGACAAGATCGAAATAGAGGAAATTCCTTGCTGTCGTTGCGCACGCTCCTAAGGTGGAGCCGGATGCAACAGAACACCCAAGGGGGAAGGGAAGTGCCAGAAAACCTTGGGTTCACCAACTGGAAGGACATTCGTGCACTGAAGGCAGTTATAAAGCGACCAATTTGTGATGTAATATATGTTCCTCAAACAATTCTAAATGCATTTGGTTGGAATCTCAATTTCAACGGCTCATTCATACTTTTGGTTTCCAAGTGTTCTTTGAATTAAATGGCATGAATGCAGCTAAAGAACTTGTTTGGGAATTTTTTGCCTTTTTTTAATTTAAAGGTCATATCAGTAAGGATACTGCTTGTTTAGACACAGTGTGTTTTCGTCTACTGTAATAATAATTTAACATGAGCTTAGATGACTTCAATGTTGCACTAGGATTTGAAAACGAAATGAGCATTGAATTTCCTAATTATGTTAATGCATTTTTAGAATCCCCAAACGTGTTCGATGAGATTTTAGCTTATGGGGCTTTGTCTGCCGATACTGAGTCATATAACACATCCACTTTCAAAGCCACTACTTTGCATGCCCTAGTATATCGCTTGTTTCCTAGGTTTTTGGCTTATAACTTTTTGGGCAAACTGGAAAACTCTCAAATTTTGTCCCGAGCAGAATTATTTTTGATTTGGTATGCTGAACACAATTATAAAGTTAATATAGGATATTTTTATGCCACCCAAATCAAACACATCGTGAGCCGTAATTCACACCCTTTGATTTTAGGACAAGTTAACAAAAATGGCCATTAACTTATGCAGTTTTGATGCCACTGGACATAATCGATTAATAGTGGGCCGACCAGCACAGCAACTAGATTTTGCTTCTCTTTGTAGGATGAAATTGGTGAAGGCTATAGCAGATGGCCAATTTCAATTGATCAAACGAAAGGATGGACTTCGGAGTACTATACATGCACCATCTGCAGACCTTGTTGCTGAGGTTGCTGAATTACGCCGGGAGCAAACATATCTGCAGTGCATCATTTATAAGGTAGAGCACAATGTGGCAACTTTATTTAGTTGTTTCAATAGCGAGCCCCCTCCATTTCCTCCGTCACCATGATCTTGGTAACTTTTTTCCTTACTCTAGGCCTTTAATTTATATTGTCTTGTCTTTGATTACATTGTAGACAATGTAAGTTCTAAGTGTGGGGCGGGGAGACTGCTTTTTTTATATATTTGATAGCTTTCTTTTGGTAAATAAATAAATAAAATTTGTTGCTGGTGTTTCTGTGATTTTTCATATTGTGTTGTCATAGGACATACGCATGTCGTGATGCTATGTTGGTTGCAATTGCATTTCATCTTTTCTGCATGTATTGTTTGCGTTGCTATGCATTGGTCTACTTGCTTATACGACATTGTCATATGGTAACTAGTTGCACCTGTTAGTTTATTTATTTCATTTTTAAATGTTCATGCATCAATTAACATGCATAATAGAGTAAATCCCACCTTAAATAGTCTTGTCTTGATGTGATTGATATATTCGACTTTTTAAGTGTTTTTAGCTTAATTGATCTATTTTAACTCCCTTCCTAGCATAACTTGAACTAACTAATACACTCAGAATCAAATAGGACCTCGACAAAATACACCTTATAGGAGTAATAACATACACCCACACAAAATTAACCATGAGATTTTTGAGCCGCTTAAGAGGGAGTACAACATTACATATACTCCATATTTCTTTTGTGTGTGCATGTATAGTATGTTCCCTGCCAGAATCTAACATTTGAGTTCCTATCAAAGCCACATTTAGTACATCGAGATGAAACTAAGGCATTGTTTGTGTAACCCTTTGCTATCCAATTTCTTTGAGTATCCCACCAAGTGAATTATCCCTTGTAGTCCCCATTTGAACCTAAGACCTTTCTTTGTCCTTATGTTAAAAACCGAATAAACCCTATCCTTTTTTTCTTCTGTAGCCCTAAAATTTGACACCTATTAAGAGAAATTGCCAAGCAACATGTATTTATTTTGTTAAATCATATCCTTCATGTGTATAATGTTTACGTCATGCTCCTAGTTGTTACATGGTGTTAGTCTTAAGAGTTAGAAGACAATTCGAAGGAGAAAACAATATTAAAAAAAAAGGAAAAAGGAGAAAAAATATATAAAAATATATTCAAATTCAATATTGTTTTCTTCCCCCGAAAAAATTTTAAAAGTGAGTTCGATGCTTTGAACTTTAAATTAATGATGAAACTTGCTAAGCTATGATTTATGAGAAACACCTTGATGAATGAATGGAGAGCGATAACTAGAGATAGGAAGGAATGGTTCGGCCAACTTGTGATGACTTCTATGGCCATATGTGTCGTGTGAGATATGTGTTACTTGGTACATACTTGGCTCCTCTGAGTTTTTCTTTCTTTGTTAAACCCCATAATCACAGTACAAGCCTTTAAAAGACCTAGTTGATCGATATAGGTTTTTGAATTCGAGCTATTGGTAGAGATTGAACTTTATGTTAAGACTATGGAAAGGACTACTATGCATCGATTTTGAGAGAAACACTACACCCAAAAATTTGACATGAATGTTGAGTAAAATTGGAGAGGGTGCGGGTGTTATTGCTTTCTATAAGGTAATGTCAAAGTGGTTAACATTCCTAATTAACTAGGAGATCGATCGTTCATGCATTGTTTATTTGATTTTATGATTGTATTTGTTGGCTTAGGAAGTGCTAAGTATGGGAGAAAGAATAGTGATAAGAGGTTGGAAGCCTTGAGGTTTTGAATATATTGAATACTTAAGGACAATTATTGTTTAAGTGTGGGGTTGTTTGGTAGGTTGCATTTCATGCATGGTTTCTAGGATAGTTGGCATTCATTTTGCAGGTGTTGGTTTATTATTTGTGTGCTTTTGTGTTTGTTATGCGTGTTAGAGACCAAAGTAGGAGTTGGAGTCGTAATGCAAGAGACTTAGGCTGTTTTGGAGAAGCTACATGCTGGAAACAGATACGACATGTTGGACCCCGATTTTTAAGTGAAATTTAGAAATATTAAATGAACTTGAATGAGTGTTATTATGTATATGTTAGGTATAAATGTATTTATACTTAAAAGA
>JAOSBO010216349.1:0-15625 GCA_027563915.1 Erythroxylum rotundifolium | reverse complement strand
GTTCAAAATAAACATGTGACAACTATAACAATTTCTAAAAAATATTTGGTGTCTATTTCATGAGCAAAGAATCAAGATGCTTATAATATAATTAAGATGGTACAAATGAAAAATAAATCAACACAATACGAAATTGATAGAAAAAGAAGGACTTTAGACATCTATTCAACTAACATTGAACATAAATTTGTGACTACAAAGACTCCCTCTTCTATTTTCTGTCATCAATATGTGGGCTGATGTACCAATTTGTTACAGAGATTCTATACATATCAATCTTATGTCTTGTGTAAGATATACTCCCTCTGTTATAAATCACTTATAATTTCATTACTCATATATTAACATTCTTCTTTAAATTGGTTCAGAAGTATCTTTTAAGCCTAATTTGTCCATCAACTTACTAAGAACTTAAGCAGAAATTCTATAGTGATATAAATGATGTGTATCCAACTAGTGGCAGACGAAGTTTTGTGGACGTTTGAAACTATTTGCAAAGTTGACTGTCCACAAGCTCTCTAGGTCCAGGGGCTACTCACCCGAGACAATTAAGCAGAAAATCTTTAAATAATGACTTTGTTAATTCAATTAAGTAGCAGACGCGACAACATGGGAAGCCCACCTTTTTCGTTGGTAACTTGAAAAGTAGTCCAAATTTGAAGTAGGCCAAACCATTAAGAAATTATACAACCAATTAGAAAGGAATATGCTGAAACCACATTAAATGCTTGAGGACAAGAAGACATCATCCTATTGCAATAAATAGAAGAGCTAGACATGAATCCTTTCACATGTACATGAATTCCAAGAAGAAGACAAGTAATAAATCACAAGAAGACAAAAACACATTTCACTTCAAAAAGCCTCCTCATAAGACATTAAATAACGGGAAGTTCAAGAACAAGACACCTGCAAAACTTGAGGAAGAAGAAAAGCTATATGTCTGCAGTTTAAAATGACGTGAGAACACAACAGGTGAAGATTGGTGAAACGTGCAGAAGACGAACCTAAAGATGGAGACGACAGAACCTAAAGATGGAGAAGAGTCGGGCGGCGCAATATTTTTTTTAAAAAGAAAACGTATTTTAATGAAGAAAAAAACCTGTTTGAAAAGTTTACGAAAACGTCTTTTTTACGTTTTCATAAACTTATTGTTGTTTTTTTATTTTTAGAAACCAAAAATGACAACGACGCTCAACCAAACATGATTTCATAAGTGGTTTGTTTTTTAATGAAAACCACAACAAAAAACGGTAAAAATAAATATAACCTAATAGGGTCTTAGACATCAACTCTTTTAAACCCTTTTTTTAATAAACAACATCATATACTTCAAAACTGTAAGGCATACAATCTATGTGCCCCTTGAAAAAAAATTCTAACCTAATCTTATTCGTCGTCACATTATCTTTGTCATCAACTATCTGGTTAGTTTCTTCTTCTGAAGCAAATGACTTATCCTCTATCTGAATAGTTTCTTTAACAGCAACAACTAACTATGAATCTGGACAATTTTTTATTTTTCCTTCACCACATCTTTGTGCTTGTAATTAATCGTTTCTAACCCAGGTATGTTTTGGTAACATAAGTTGTTGTTGAAAGTTCACTGAAGGGTGTCTAGATTTTCGGTTTTGAGCCATTTGAAACATCATTTTTAACAACTTGTAACATTTAGGCCTTACATGCTTGATAACCCCACAAAATGACACGTAGGTATAAATCTATGATTCTTCCTTGAGATTTCTTCTTTGATAGATCTAGTTATGTCATTATTATCATCATTAGATTTAGAACTTTCACCTTTATGGCCAATGCCTTGGAGATCTTCTTTGATTTTACCGATTTTCTGCAACTTTTCTAACTTCACAATATCTCTATTTAACATTCTTCTCCCTTTTTCTGTACTAACCAACTTTAATTATGTTTCATTCAGCTCAACTATTGTAGATAATAATTTCTTCTCTAAATCTCGAATGATGTTCTCTATAGAAGAGTTTTCCTTCTTTAACTTTTCATTATTCTCACATGTTTCTACCTACTTTGCGTACATTAATTCATAGGCTTCACAGATATCCTTTTTTTGTCATCAATGTGATAATCAGAGGTTAGACTTTGAGTTGATTTGTCTACATTTTTTCCGAAATTTATGATTTATCCATATTTTCATCATCAGTTTCTTCTTTATTTGATTCATCTACATTTTTCTCAAAATTTTCTAGTTTATCCATGTTTTCATCATCAATTTCTTATTTATTGGTTGTTGTTAAGCAAGCAACTGGACTTTTGTCATATAAAGCAACCAACGAAACACTACTCACAAATTCTTCTTCACTACCATACTCATTTCCAAATTCATTCTTACTCCAAATGCTTGTATAGGACTTTCTTTTTCTTTTTTTCAAAGTGTTAGTGCATTCTGCTTGCACATGTTCAAAGCCTTCGCATTCATGACATTGAATTTTCTTTACTTTCTTTCACTTTGTTAAGTTTTAGCTTGTTGTTTGGAATTATTATTTGTAAGCTTCCACCGTTTTTCCTAAAATTGGATCTATCTTTCATCACTTTCTTTAGCCACTTGATGAAATTCTCTTATAAATAACTTCATATCCTCATTGTCATCAGATTCATCTTCGAAGTCTTTCACGACTTTACCAATCTCAACTTACGATGCCAATCCTTTGTTCCTCTTCTATTTCTCCCTAAATAAATTCATCTCAAAATTGGTAAGAATTCCAATTATCTTATCCAATGATAATTCATTGGTATCATAAGTTTCCTCAATTGTTGCAAATTTCGGTATAAACCTCAAAGGCAACGATCTCAATGTCTTCTTAACCAATTTCAGGTTAGAGTACTTCCTGAGTTGATGTTGTAATACCCCACGTTAGGGGTTCGAAAATTTAGAAATTTCGAGTACATCATATACTTTGCATAATTGAGTATTCGCTGATATGTGCATATGCATTTTTACATATACAAATAATTATACATGCATTCATGACATTTTTCGGGTATAATTAATTTACAAATGTGATTAAAAATGTGAAGTGTGGATTATTTACGTTAAAATTTATTTGGAAACTAGTGGTATTATTTTTGAATTTTTTGTAAATTTTAGGACATTTCTGAAATTTGGGGTATTTTTGGACTAAGGAAAAATATTGAATAATGGACTAATAATATCGTGACATGTGGCAACATATGCATAAGACAATTGACTTGTGTGTATGTGTGGTGTTAAGTGACAGATGTGAGACATGCACAATAGCCACGTAGGTGAAGCAAAACCAATTTTGCGGCTTGTTTTGCTCTCCATTCAGTTTCGTCCAACACCGAAAACACCAAGTTACATTTGTTGAGAAATTGGCTTTTGAATCTTACCTCAAAGTGAGAATTTCATTTCTTTGAGAGTGCTTATTCTATTATCCTTGGTTTTCTTCATCCATCGAGAACATTCATTGCTGGAATTTGAGCTGAACCAAGTGTTTTTGATGATGTTTTTAGGGTATTTTGATAATTCATGAATTGAATTGAAATACTGGTGATAACTAGAGTAGACTGAAAATGATGTAGAAATTCATGAGAATGGATAAATATGAATACTCTGTTTTGCTTTGGAGAAAACTTGTATGTTGGAAATATATACATGCATGGGAAGTTTATGTAGTATGGTCTCAGTGAATGAATTCACTGAATGACTTGGGTGAGGATTTTAGGTCGTGAGTGTATAAAGATAGCAGTTAAAGTATCTGGAATTGAATATGAGATTATTGGGTGTTGAATAATTTAAAAAGAAAATGGATGAATCAAATGTAGTAAGAATGAAAATACACAGTAGTGAGAGAAAGTTTGTGTAAGGAATCGATTTTTAATATCTGATTATAAACTTGGTTTAGGAATCGGTTTTTAGTATCTAATTATAAACTTGGTTTTGAGTGGTGTTGAGAATGAGTTCAGATGATATAGATGTGAAATAAAATGGTTTAGCTAAGTGTACAAGTTAGTGATGAAGAATTAAGGAGAAGAGAGGAAGAAGATGATTAAAACACAGTACAGTTTGTCGCGGCCAACTCTCTTTGGTTTGCCACGACCAACTTGAAGGATTTCATTTTTGTGAAAGTTTCCCGTGGAAAACTTTTAAGAATCTACGAGGAATTTTCCTCTCTGGAAAGTTTGTCGCAGCGAAGTTTCCTGACAGCTTGAACATGCTTCAGTATTTTAGGCATAACTTTCTTTGTGGTTATCCAAATGGAGTGATTTTTAATTTGGATTAAACTAGAGACATAAGGATACAAATTTCCTGAAGAGACTAAATTCTAATTCTACCTCTAAGAATTTTAGAATCTGATTGGAATTTGAGATGAGAATTCTGCTGTAGCTTAAGAACCTTTCAGTATACTAATCCAAATTGGATGAACTTGGTATCATTGTAAACCTAAGACAAAGAGGGAAAACTTTCTAGAAGGAAGTATTACCTAAGTACCTCACCCTCCTGAGGATAACAATTAAACAACGTGGACCCGAAAGTTGGTTGTGAAATAAATCTGGATTGAGAAATTGAGTATGTTTTCGCATGATTGAGAATGTGACAAGATTAAGGATAAGAAACCCAGAATTTGTCATAAACATGCATCATACATATTTGGTACACATGCATGTGCATAATTGAATTTATAATTGTGCACAATATTGAAATGAGTTTGTATAAAATGTTTTAAAGGAACCTATCGAGCGACCGATTCCAGATATTGCCGGGACATCGAGGTAATAAGCAATAAGGGAGATTTAGTAAGTGATTTAGATGTAAATTTTGTGAGTAACCTAAGATGGTCTCACTTTAATTTGTTTTGTTTATTATTGAATTGAATTCGATATTGATGAATGTGTACTAAATTGTGTACTAATTCCAGATATGAAGGTCCAAGGTATTGATTGTGGAATGTGATATTGAAGTGCTACTTGCATGTGAATATGATTGACTACTTTCCTTGCATGAAATGTCTGAAATGAATTTGTTTTGTTTTAAAACTGTTGAGTCCTAGTTGTGGGTAAATAAGCATGCCTAGAAGGGTCTGCAATTGCTTTTGTGACACTTCGGTGTCTTCTGTTATTGAAACTTTGGTGTCTTCTATTATTGACACTTCGGTGTCTTCTGATATTGACACTTAGTCGGTCTCTTCTGAGATATTTCGGTGTCGAGACTTTGGTCTCTTTTGTATAAGTCCCATTACCCGCTTCTGTAAAAGTATTAACAATTATCTAGTTTTGTAATTCTGAAATATATGTTTGATTACGATATAAACATTACTGTTTTGATTCTGAAGGGTTTATACCCTTTTGTGATATTCAGTTCTGTTAATTATAAAGTCTATTATGAAATACATTATGTCTGATTTATTGTTTAATGCATGTATATGCTATTACATGATTTAGTATGATAAGTTGTCAGTATATCCATAGATTAGTTATTACTCACTAAGCTATATGCTTAGCACGGTGGATTTGTCCCATGTAGGTTCTGAAAGAGGGACGTAGGAACTGGGACAAGAAAACCGCGATAGCCAAAGGAGTTTGATTTTTATTTTTTTCATATGTATTTTAAGATTGTTTTTGGACTTGTATCTGATATCTATAACTCATGAATTTTTATTTTGATGGGTTGTAATAACCTTAATTTAGGATGTTTTCAGAAATTTAGGTATGTGATGTATGTTTGTTGAGATTATGGTAATGTATATATAAAGTGTTTTGCATGTTTTGAAATGCTTCGTGTTCAGTGTGTTATGTATGTATGTGGCACTCGCAATATCCTCCCAGGGGGTATTAGGGCACTACACTTTAGATCTCCCGTTCTAGGGTACCCAAAAACAGGAAAGGCACATCAATAAAAGACTACCCTTAAACTTTTAGCAATCAACATAGATGCAAATTTTCATAAGTCATAAGAGGGAAATCAATCAAAACTTCTTTAAAAGAGAGAAATTAATTGAAGGGTTGACTGTAGATTGTGCATCGTCCAAAGATCTATAGAAACCATTTGGTCATCAGGATTAACATAAGGATCGTATAAGAATATCAAGGAAATTTCAAAGTTAGGGTAAGTACTTATCTTATGGTACCGGTCCTTTAAAATGTTACTATACCTCGATTCACAAACTTCCAAGATGTAGAAGAAGAAGATCCATGCCTCTAGACAGAGACTCAACACCTGAGTAGTTCTACCAACAAGGGGTAGAAGGAATCTGTCAATGTTTCTACCCTAAATAGAAAGACTGTTGATTAAGAAAAAGAAGAAGCATGCCTTAAGATAGAATCCTTACCACGGTTGAAATCGTTAGGAAAGAGATGTAGGAATAACTTGATCGCTCAACCCTAATTCGGAAGCTTCTTGAGCCCCTTTTCGATGGGTTGGATTCTTTACCTCTAAAGGAAATTCACAAATGTTAATGGTTTTGTCTACTACTGCCGTTCTATATTGTCGTTTATGTTCTAGCTTGTATTAGTGGCTTCCACAGTGTCATTTTGGTTTTTCCATGGACTTTCTAATGTCATTGTTTTAGCTTTTCCTAGATGTAGGAGAAGTTTATTGACCTTGTAGGTTTATATTTCATTTTCTTTCAATAAATTTTAAAATTAAAAAAACACATGAAAATTCCTATTTCATATGTCACCAATGTTCCAATTGCATTTTAAATTTTAAGTTTTTTTTACCAACGTACAATTAGAACCCTAATGTTTAAGAACATTCAAAATAAACTCTATGTTATTAAAATGTTCAAGAATGAAAATAAAAACTACGTTAAGTTTTTATTATCACATGTAACATATATTTATTAATTTAAATTTATAAGTGAGATCGAGTGGTACATATATGCCACATGACAAAAAGAAGTCCAATTATCTGATTTATTAAATTAATTAATTAAATTTCTTAATAAAATTTGATTAATTTAATTTAATTACAATAAATCGTAATTAACCTAAATAACTTAATCGTATCTTTTTGTAACCGAAATTTGCAATATGACATCCCCCAAATCTAATGAATCCTAATGTGTAATTTCTTCCAATTCTTAAAAGGTTGTACGTTTGCAGAACTAGAACATTTGTCAGCGCGCCATAATTCTTCCCTTTAACCAAGCTCACGAGCTATAACCTTCTTCTACCCTTTGGCAAGGAGCAAGGAGCAAAGCATGCAATAGTTGGATAAATGATGAACAAAACAACAACATGAAGGCATTAGCACAAGCTTAAAACGACATGCAAGCAGCTAGATATAAGAGCAAAACAACGTTGGAAAGTGGGAGCAGTCCATCCAAAACACAACACTAAATGAGGAAGCATAAGCAATGACATCTGTACAAGTAACGTCCAAAACATCAACGTGTGTGAAGAAAACACGTATAGAAATAAGAGTCCAAAACACATCCAGTATAAAGCTAAATGCAAACGTATAGGAAGTGTTGAAGCGTGAATCAAAAACAGATAAAAGATGTTTAAATAGAAGGCATAGGGATAGCAGGAGGGTGGCATCACACTACACATGTCCAATATTACTCTTATTGGAAACCTAACTTTTAAGAGGAAAAGAGGAGGAAGTGTGTTTCGGCGATGTGGGGGCTAGTGAGGAGAGAAAAAAATTGAGAGTGAAAAAAAGGTAGAGCTACTACAATTTTGTCTCTTTCTATTTTCAAGCAAGTGGAGTAGCTGGAAAAATCTATTTTCTC
This sequence comes from Erythroxylum rotundifolium, assembly GCA_027563915.1. Classification (NCBI taxonomy): domain Eukaryota; kingdom Viridiplantae; phylum Streptophyta; class Magnoliopsida; order Malpighiales; family Erythroxylaceae; genus Erythroxylum; species Erythroxylum rotundifolium. The sequence goes on along the minus strand of JAOSBO010216349.1, from coordinate 7,898 downwards.
TTCGGTGAAACCTCATCTCCCATGGTTTTTTTTAGATAGTTTTTATCATAATAAGAGGAGGTTTCAGCTAGGAGGTATGTAGAGAATAAAGAGTTGTAAGAAGAGAGGAGTAGCGTGAAATGAGCAAGAGAGAGCTTGGATATGTGAACAGTATCATTCTCCATCATATTAATTTGTCCCGTCATTGAATAGTGAGGGGAAGGAAAAGTAGTGTGAAAATAGAAGAGAGAAGAGAGGAGTAACATGAAATCACAGAAGAGCTGCAACTTCATGGGGCTAGAAATAGCATGGGAGCTGAAGTAGAAAAGAAGGTGTGTGACCTACATGGGAGTTGCATGAAGGAGAAAGCTTGTGGTAGAGAACCTATGTGAATAGGGTGATGGACCAAAAACTCCTATGTTAATTTTTTCCATCAAGCTATAGCGACAGAGGAGCGGCCATAGCAACAAAAGAAGGGTAGTGATAGAGAAAATAGAAGGGCTTGTGGAAGGAATTTCGATTATCATTTGTCCTTCAATTTTTTGCATAAATGGAGGCTATTAAAGTTGATTGTTGGAGCTTGAAGATGGAAATGGAAGGTTAAATCACCTGACTCCGATTCAGAGGTGGAATCGAGGCTAAAGAGCACATTAAGCGTATAATGTTGTGAATTGTTATCTACTCTCTTTTTAGATTATTACGTTATTTTGAATGAATTGATTGCATATTTGAATAATTATGGTTTTAATGCTCTATCGAATCATTTTTATGACTATCCATTGCTAGATCTTGAATGTGATACGTATTAGTCTTGTGGAAGATCGTTTGAAGCAACTAACTGTACTGAATTGTTAGAAATAATGTAGCTTAAATCAAATAGTTCGTGCTTGCATGATTATTTGTGACATTCTGTCACCCATGTTAAGGCTAGAATAAGAAATCATGAGAAATTTCTGTAAAATTAGGAAAATTCACCTTATGCATAAGTTATTTGCGACATGCACATTTTTGCACATTCATATGATTTTACATGCATTCATTGACATTTTTCAGGTACAATTGAGTTGTTAAATGTGAGTAAATTATGTTTTGGTCATTTTGGGTGTATTTCGGAATTTTTGGTGAATTTTAGAAATTTCTAAAAAAAATTGGAGTATTTTTGGATTAAAAAAAGTAGAATAATGGACCAATTATTTTGTGACATGTAGGATGCTTAATTAGTTGACAAATGGTAGCATGAGTGAATGCCAAATGAACTAGTAATTAGGAGACATAAGGCAGCCTAAGGAGGTGATAAATGACTTACATGCCAAATGACACATGTTAAGGTAGTTTGGAGACACCTTGCACCTAGTTGAATTAAGCTACGTTGCTGCTGGAAAAATCCACCATCTTCTTCTCCTTTCTCCACTGAAAGTTACTGCTAAAATACAACTTTGTAGTTTGGGTTCAACTTTGCTAAATGACTAGATCAACGTCATATGTTTAACCTTTACAAGATAGTCAAAGCACCAGATTTTTGTTGTTCCTATTTTTACCTCTACTTTGTGACAATCTTGCAAGCTTGGAGGGTTAGATTTAGCTTGAGGTTTTGAAGGAGATGTTGAGCTTAACAAGTAAGTAGAAATTTGATCTTTAAGGCATGTGATTGTGATGATTGAATTATGAAAGATTGTATAAGTTGTTGATGTGGAAGTCTACTGGAATGTTTTGAATTGGAAAATTTTCATGACCATGCTTTGGTTTTTTGATTATAAATTGAGCTGTAGATTTCTGAATGAGTTGATTCTTAATTCAAATTAAACTAGAGACATATTTCTACAACTTTTCTGAAGAGACCAAATGTTAATTCTATCTTTAAGCATTTCAAAATTTGGCTGGAAGTAGAGTTAGGAGTTTTGTTACAGTTTAAAAACAATCTGAACTCTTTTGGATATAACTTTCAATATATTAAATCAAATTGTATGATTCTAGTGTTATCCCGAAAGGGGGGTGTTAGGATGAAAATGTTGAGGTGTGCTGGAATTTGACAACTGGAATGTTTTTATTGAACATGCTTCGGTATTTTGGCTATATTTTGATCATTAGATTTACAAATGAAATGATTCTTAATTTACATTGAACTAGAGACACTTGGCTACAAATGTTAAGAAGAAACTGAATTTAAATTCTATCCTTAAGGGTTTTGAACTTGAGCCTGAAAGTAAGTCTTGGATTAGGTAGTAGCACTATCAGGGACAGAAATCAGGTCCTGTTGTTATTGAATAAAATATATTGATGTAGGCTGAATTAGACTAAGGTGTCTTCGCCAAAGTTGTATCTTTTTATCTTAGCTTTAAATTGGTATAAAGTTTGTAATTTTGGATATCTGATCTGAAAGATATGAGTTGTACAATTCGAGGTTATGATCATGTACTAGCCAAAAGTTCAAATATACACAGTCTGTGGTATTGTGAGCATAACTCATATAATACTGAATCAAATTGGATGATCTTAGAGTCATTAGAAACTTAAGACATTGGTGAACAATTTTCCAGAAGTAAGTTTTGCCTAATTTTGTCATTTACCCTATCATATTAATTATGCAAAGTTGACCTGAAATCATATGGGTAGAAAATCTGAAGTGGTCAAATAGGTTATGATATTGATTTCACATTGTTTTATAATGGTCTAAATTATAAATACAAATGATATTAATAAGGGTTTGATATCTGAATGTTTTGAAGATTAGAATCAATATGGTACCCCGGAATTGTCATTGTAACATGCATTGTGCATACATTCTATACATTAATGTGCATAAAAGAACACTTGTACATTTGAGCAACAATGTGATATTTGTGAATGTGTTGTGTATGTTATAAAGGAGCACATCGGACGCCAGTCGGATATTACCGGACCATCCAGGCAATACCTTCTTGGAGCGTACTGTGAGTCAACCTAGATGATTTCATAGGGTTGATTTGATTTAAATTAAATTTGATTTGTTAAAATTCCAATATTATTGAATTGTTTGTGAGTTGTATATGGATTCCGGACCTAAGGTCCGAGGAGTTTAATAGCTGGGCCTGTATTGGGAGTGTTTTGATTTGAATTTAATTTTATTTGTTAAACTTCCAATATTATTGAACTGTTTGTGAGTTGTCTCTAGATTCTGGACCTGAGGTCCGAGGAGTTTAATAGTTGGGCATGTATTGGGAGTGTTTTGATTTGATATGAATTCAAAAATTGATTCTCAACGAAAGTTGAATGCCAGACTTAAGTCCGATGACTGTGAAATTTTGTCTGAGCATTTGTATAAGATTGTGATATATGAGATATTTAGAATTTGTTGCATTTCATAAAATGCATGCTCAGATAAAGACGTTGTCTCTTGAGTTGCCAGTATAAAGCGCTTCCACATAGAGCTTTGCTCCGTGATGTATATTTTGCATGTAGAGTTATGCTCCATGATTCTGTTCTGACTGAGCCCTATGGGCCAATATTTGTATAAGTATGTGATAGTCACTTAATCACAACAATAAGAACGAATGTGAGTCTCATGCATATAAAATTATAAGACTGAAATTTATTGAATGGTTTGCAAAGTTGAATGAGTGATATATTGATGTGGTTTATTTGCTATGCTTAGCAATGTGAACTGTGTGGTCCTATGATATACCATGTTGTGTGAACCTGTGGAATGTGTATATGATCTGAATGAGTGTCTGTAAAATATGTATTATGTGTATGTGATTTGGTGAAATTATCAATAATGGTTTACTCATTGAGTTTGCAAAACTCATAAAAATTGCAATGTGGTTTTTCAGGTACGAGACAGGAGACCTAGTTCTTTAGATAGGACTAAAAGACCCCTTTTGGATTTTGTTATGGCTCAAAGGTCTGTCAGCTGGTTCCAGGATTGTTGTGTCTTGTATTTTGTTGTTTTAGTTAAAACCTCTATGAGGTTATGTAAATATTTGTCTAAAGGAAATAGTGTAAATTTTATGGATTAATGTAATGAATGGTTTTTAAATTTTGCTGATTTTTAAATGATGTTAGTGGATGCCATGTATAAGTTGAAATTTTTTTGCTCTAACATACCATTATCATTGATTATGTTCTTGAAAGTTTGGTTATGTATCCTATGGTAGTGGGATGTTGCATTATAGCTTAAACTGATCTGTTTTTCTTCATTGTAATGCTACTGTCTGGATAAACTTAGAGAGCTTGCTCTAGGTTTCCCGATAGTTAGGGTTAATTAACTAGCGCTTCGTAATTAACTGAAACTTAAGGAAAAACTGAGATTAATAGAGCTTATTATTTATTCACGATCAATAGTCTAAAAGGAGGAGTAAAGGTGATAACTCAATGAAATTTGTGAAATTGTGCTTAGACTGAGATGAAACTAATGAATCGTTGTTCAATTTATTCATTGACTTTATCGTTTTGTTACATTTTAATTTGATTTATTTTCATAGATTCAATTTTATTTTGTTTTAAATTGAAAATCCTCGTATTTGCTTAAGCATATAATTTATGAAAGTACTTAACATTAATCCTTGTGAGAACGACCTACACTTATTATTATTTATAGTTTTGTCTAGTTATTTTGGTAGTGTTACGATGCGTAACCAAGAACTCCGGATGAAATATTACTTATATGTTTATGGATTATCTTATAATGATGATTGTATAATTGATGCTCAAACTTAAGATTACCATGGTATCTAGTGTGAGAATTAATGTGTTTTGATGCTACTTATGAATCATCCTAGGATAATTCAGGTAGTAATTAGATACAGTATAAACCATACGTAGATAATTGAGTAAGTCAATATATGATTCGTCACTCTAAAGTTATTAGAGAGAATATTCTGTTGTTCTTGATTAATAATGATTTATGAAATTCTCTGGCTAGAGTGAATTGACATTTGAAAAGATTTTTTCAAATTTCAATTGTAAATCAATTACTAATTAACAAGAACGAACATGATTGGATAATAAGAGTAGACATTATATTCATACTCTGTCCAATTAGAATATTGAATGACGAAAAGATTAAATTATACTTCATAGCTATGCATGAACTGGTAAAGTCAATCAATTTGATATTCATGATATTTGGGTAATCATGACATGTTGCTAGACGTCAATCATAATTTATGATTATGAAATGTTTAATTAGAAAATTAAATATAAATTAAAAGAAGTTTTAATTTATTTATATCTAATTGTGAATTAGAATTAGAATTTATAATTATTGTCAATTTATTAAGAACCTAATGGGTTGCACATCAAAGAACAATTTGTGAAAGAAAAATCAATTTAATTAAGTTGAACTTAATTATAAAGTTTGAGAAACTTTGGGGATCAAATATAAGATATTTGATTTTATTGAAATTAAATTAATTATAATTATAATTTGATTTTAATTATAATTAAAGAAATTTAATATTAATAAAAAATCCTTATGATTTTTCTATTTGAATGGGAAGAGCTTTTTAGAAGCTAGCACTTTTGTCTTCTTCCTCCCAAATCAGTTTGAGAATTGTTTTATAGACACCATAAGAGGTTAGACATTTGAATAGCTAGTGATTGATTGATTGATTGGAAAAAATTGTCAAAGATTTTTCAATAGAAAGTAAATAAGGTACACTTTTAAATCGTTTTATGTTTTATTCAACTTTATTTAATTATCGAAATTCGCTCAAATTTTATAGTATTTTTATTTTTTGTTGCGCCAATAATACGACCACAGTTGAATTCTAACACTTGGACTTTGTTCTTAACAAGTACCAAGCAGTTCACCTCTCCACCGCATAAAGCACCCACTTCGGATCACACCTATAAAGAACTGCAAGCAATTATGTGACTGCAAGATTCTCTCGAAAATGGAGAGCTTCCAAATTCGAACGAGTGATATCAAAAATATCAGCTAGAACTATTTAATGCTCCAACTTAGCACATTCATGGTCATAAACAAGCTTCCTCAGATCGAATGAAATCTTCTTGGCACTTAAATCCACGGGTCGAAGGAGCAATTGGGGATTAGCATTCATTAGGTTTGGAGAATGTCAGACTTTGGTTAAAAAAGTTACAATTAAGTTATTGAGTTAATTATGATTTATTGCAATTAAATTAAATCAGTTAGATCTTATTAAGTCCCACATTACCACATAGCATATATGTGGTAGTCAATCCCATGCATCAACTAAAAATAAATATGTACTGGTGAGTTATTTAATGAATAAAATTTTAATTTATTTAAAATTTAATCTATTTAAATTTATTTTGATAGTTTTAAATAATCTCAACTTAAGCCTTAAGAATAACAATGATCAAGGTTAGATTTAGACATGCCCGAGCCAAGCTTGACCCTAACTACTTGGGCTCGGGCCTAATTTAGGGCCTAATTAGACCCAAGATAATATGCCTAAGTTAGAGCCCAACTAAGTCAGAGATAGCTCAGAGTCTGACTCAAGTTGAGCTCATTTTAGAAAAATTGATTTGAAGACCCGGTTAATCTGAACTTGACCTATTGATTTTGGGTCGTATCAAATTGGGCTCAGTGTATACAATCTCTTTTAAACCTATGTAACATAACAAAGAAAAGAGAGCTTTTGTTTAATTCCTAATTATTCTTAATTGTGTTTTGGTAAGCTAATGATCATTTAACAATTTGCTTCTTCTCTCTCCATCACTAGTGGCGTCCAACGCAATAGGCAATAGGCAAAAGCTTTGTAATCAAAAATTAAAAGACAGCAATAGGCAAAAGCTTTGTAATTAAAAATTAAAAGACAAAGTAAGTAAAATCCAGTCTAGTGCTTGTGCTTCTATTTCCAATCCAGTCTAGATCTCTTCCTCTACAATAAGATCTGTTTTTTCCTTATTCACCAATTTATTTTAGGGAATTATAATCAGACCAAAACCTTTTCATTCATGGTGAATCCCGAGATCCTTTAAACACCAAGATGGATTCACAGCCTTCCCAATCATGGGGAAGGTCATCTGTTGACTCCCCAACAACCACCAGTCCCCACCGGACATTTTCCTCCTCCTCCTCCTTGGGCAAGACCGTATCCGACGCCGGCAGCCAAAGCCTCTCCTCCATTCTCAACAATCCTCACGTAGGCAAATCCGACGGCTCTTGGGCCACCTGGTGGTGGTCCTCCTCCGCCGTCGCCCTCCCGGAGTTCTCTCCTCTCATCTCAAACAAAGCTTCGTCGGAGCTCTCCAGATCTGATTTCCACACATACTTGGCCTCCGTCTCCGAGCCCTACCACCGATTCGAGGACATACGAAAGCATGCCGCGATAGAAGAGAGCAAGGAGTCAATCGGCGGCCAAGGCGAGGCGCTCGTAGCCTGTTTGCGGGAAGTTCCTGCGTCCTACTTTAAGGAAGATTACTCTTTCTCGAATTTTTCCGAGAATTTGGGGCTTCAGGAGAAGCTGTCACAGTATTTGGATGTGGTGGAGTTGCATTTGGTGAAGGAGATTTCTTTGCGATCGAATTCGTTCTTTGAGGCGCAGGGGCAGTTGCAGGATCTTAATGGCAAGATTGTGGAAGGGTGTGGGAGGATTCGGGAGTTGAAGGAGACTATTAGGCTTTTGGATAAGGATTTGGTGGAGTCCGCTAGGCGAATTCAGGAGTTGAATGCCACGAGGAGTAATCTTTTGGCTTTACAACACAAGTTGGGCCTTATTTTGAATGTAAATCAAGCTCTGTCAACCCTTAAATTGGTGAGTTTTTCTTATTGTCTCATTCTTGCTCTTATGTTGAAAGGTATAGAACTTGGTATCAGAATGCTGGTTCCAGATTAACATGATTCTCGCCCTAACTGCCCATTATTTGTGTTTTGAGATTTTCTTAGTTCTGATAAAATCTGTGTATCATCTGATATTTTGGATGCTTGTTTTGGTTGTGTGGTTGATGTTTCA
>JAOSBO010216339.1:0-15625 GCA_027563915.1 Erythroxylum rotundifolium | reverse complement strand
TTGAAGAAGAAATGATATGGATATAAGTTAGAAGTGATGGATTAAGCAAAAGAGATGAATTAGGAAGAGATTGATGACAAAGTGTATTGGAAATGTGTTAGATATAGTGGTTCAACTGAACATGCGTCGGTTTCTTATCATATCTTGATCTACAGAGATCCAAATAGGATTATTGTTGATTTATATTAAACTAGAGGCGAATGGCTACAATTTTTATTCAGAAATTGAGTCTGAATTATGGCTTTAAGAGTGTTTAAAGTTGTTTTGAAGTTGAATTTCAGAATTTGTCCCTGTTTCTGAACAGTGTAGAGTAAATTGTGTATAACTTGCATTATACTGAGAAAAATTGTGAGAACCTAGGCTCTTTAGAAACTTAAGACATATATGAACAATTTTTTAGGAGAATACTTTGCCTAAAAACCTCTCTTTCTAAGCTAGAAATGGAACTGAAGTTTGGATAAAAATAGTAAGAGAGTTAAATTTTTTATCTCAAACTTCCATGAATTTTCCGTACTGATCTGGATGGATTTTGACAAAATATTCTTCATGAAAATTGTAGATCTTTCTTTTATATTTCCATTGATATAAAATTTGTAATTTTTGGAGTCCTAAATCAAAAGTTATGGAGGTTTGAAGTAGAGATGTTGGTAAAGAAGAAGGAATACAGTGGCTCAGAAGCAAGTCGCTATCGCGACTCTGCTAGGCGAAAGCGATTGCGACACCACTAGAGATTTACAGCAGTCACGATCATGATGCGTCGCGACCATGACCTGAGGGTTGTTATGCGGGTTTGAACATGTGTTAGTTTTCTTATGATATCTTGAACTGTAAATGTCCAAATGAGGTGATTCTTGATTCAAGTTAAAGTAGAGACATAGTTCTACTACTTTCTTGAAGAAGTCTAAATTCAATTCTATCTCTAAGACTTTCAAAATCTGGTATGAAATTGAGTCTTAATTGAGGTTGTAGTACTACCTGAGACAGAAATTTTGTTTTGATGTTTTCATAAAAACTAAATGGATATAGGTTGAATCAGACAAAGGTATCTTCACAAAAGTTGTAGTTCATTATCTTATTTTTCAATTGGTATTAAGTTCGTAATTTTTAGATATCTGAGTTGAAATTATGAGTTGTACAATTTAAAGGTATGATCATGAACTAGCCAAAAGTTCAAATATAAACAGTCTAGGATATTGTAAGCATAACTCATAGAATACTGAACCAAAATGAATGATTTTGGTGTCAATAGAAACATAAGACATAGAGGAACACTTTTCTAGAAGAAGATATGACATATTACACCAGTTTCACTTTCTAATTGAATGTGAACAGTAGAATCGAAAGTGTGAATTGGAAAAAAATCTGAAGTGAGTCAATGAGAAAGGAATGGAGATTTTAATGGTTTTAGTGAGGCATAATCTAAGTATAAATTGTACTTAGATGAGTTTTGATTTGAGAATGACTTTGTGATGAAATTTATGGATAAATACTCGAAATTTTCATGAACATGCATTATACATATTTCATTTCATACATGTGCATTATTAAACACTTATGATTGTACAAATTGTGATATATGTGTATGGTGTTTGATATAGAGGAACAACTGGAACGTCAACCTCCAGACTTTGACGGAACTTCCAGGCATTAGCTTCGGGAGCAACTTGTGAGTAACCTAAATGGTCTCACTTAATTACTTGTTTGGTTAATTTCTATTTTGAAATGATTGAATGCATGCAGCTTGATTGTTGATTCCGAACAGAAGGTTTGATGATTATGAAATGTGGAATAGATATTGAAGTGCTAATTGTATGTGAATGAGAAGAACTGATTGTTTCTAGAATTGATTGAGTGATTATGAGATGCATTACACACATGAATGCATGATCAGATAACGAAAGTCGTGACTTGAGTAGCCACTGAAAACAAGCTCAAAGCTCTTAATATGATTAAGAGCCAAAGGCTCACTATGTAAAATGAGCCCCGTATCTCCAACGGATAAGGGACAATACAAACGAGCCCAGTATCCACAATGGATATAGGACAGTTTAGGCACTTAGTCACAACAATGTAACAAATAGAAAAGTGTCACATGTACATTCCATCTTCTTTTTATTAAAATGTTTGATTGATTAAAATGCAAAATTTTGCCTATGCTTAAGTGAAAATGTGATACTGATGTAACGTATAATTTTGTGAAATATGTGTTTGTGTGAAATGATGTGTTGCATGAATTGAGTTAACCATCGATGATGGTTACCTCATTGAGTTCGCAAAACTCACCAAAATTGCAACGTTGTCTTTTCAGGACCGAGAGATGACTCTAGCTATTGTGAGGCTCTACGTGATTTTGGCAAGAGAAGTCATGGCTCAAAGGTCGGTTAGCTAGGATTTTTGGGCAGATTAGATAGACTATGTGCATTTCCTCTTTCATGTAGTACTTTTTTACTAGGTTTTAATGATGTACATATAGTAAGTGTTGAAAGATACAATGTAGACTTTCCGTTTTTGTGAAATGAAATGAAGAAAAAGTTGGTTTTAAAATATTGTGATTTTCTTATGATGCTTTATAAGTGAGTAATGATACAAAGCCATGTGAACTGAATATAGCGATTGAACATAGCTCGCCCTTATCATAGGATATGTACCAGAATGACCTCCGGGCATCCCGATTTGTACCTTATGGTAAGGGGGTGCTATAGAAGCACATGATTAATCTATATAAAAGTGGTAGCTTGGGGTCATTTGATTATAAATCATATGACACATGTGAATCTTGCTTGTTAGGCAAGATGACTAAATTACCTTTTAAATGAAAGCGTAAATGAATGAATGGGTTATTAGACCTAATACATTCTAATGTATGTGGTTCGATGTCCATTCATGCCAGAGGTGATTGTATGTACTTCATTACCTTTATTGGTGATTATTCACGATATAGTTATGTGTATCTAATGACATACAAGTTTGAAGCATTTGAAATGTTCAAACAATTTAGACATAAAGTAGAGAAACAACTTAGTATAAGTATTAAGAGATTTCGATCAGATCGAGGTGGTGAATACTTAAACGAGGAGTTTTTAACATATCTCGAAGATACTGGAATAGTATCCCAGTGGACTCCACCTTACACACCGCAACATAATGGTGTGGCTAAAAGGAGAAACTGAACCTTGTTGGACATGGTAATGTCAATGATGGGCTTAATGAATCTACTGAAATCCTTTTGGAGTTATGTACTTGAGACTATTGTTTATATGAAAAACAAAGTCCTTTTAAAGGAAGTTGAAGTTGCTTCATATGGGATATGGACTAACAAAAGGCCTTATCTTTCTCATATGAAAGTTTGCGGTTGTCTGACTTATGTAACGCCAATTCAATCAGACAAGCTTAAAGTGAAATTTGATAAATGTTTGTTTATAGGATATCCTAAGGAAACAATTGGATATCAATTCTATAATGCTATAAAGAAAAAGGTTTTTGTCTCAAAACATGTTGTCTTTTTAGAAAAAGAGTTTCTTCTAAGAGAAGACTGTAGGAGCAAAGTTAAACTTGAAGAAGTTTATAATGCTCAAACAGATGCAGATCAACTACCTGAACCTGAAATTGTTGCTCATGGAGATGAGACAACAGCTGAACCTTCTAACACACAACGTTTGTAGGTCAAGTAGGATACACAATGTTCCAAAGAGATATGGATTTGTTATAAGTGAAGAAAATGATGTATTGCTTATAGAAGACAAGGAGCCTACAACCTATAAAGAGGCTCTGAAGAGTTCAGAGTCTAAAAAATGGCTCCAAGCCATGAAATCCGAAATGGATTCCATGTTTGAAAACCAAGTATAGACTTTGGTTGACCCACCTGAAGGGCTAAAACCTATAGGTGCAAGTGGATTTTCAAGAAGAAAATCGACATAAATGGTAATGTGATTACCTATAAAGTGAGACTAGTCACTAAAGGTTATCGTAGAAAACAAGGAATTCACTATGATGAGACATTTAGCCCCGTAGCCATGCTTAAATCCATAAAAATATTCCTAGCTATTGTGGTGCATTATGATTATGAATTATGGCAAATGAATCTGAAGATGACTTTCCTAAGTGGAAACCTAGTTGAGGATATATATGATACAACCTGAGGGCTTCGTATCCAAAGGTGAAAAAAGGGTATCCAAGCTTCATCAATCTATTTATAGATTGAAGCAAACATCCAGGAGTTGGAACATTCTATTTGAAGAGACAATCAAAGAGTTTGATTTCTCACAAAATACTAATGAACCTTATGTGTACAAAAAAGCTAGTGGGAGTGCTATCATATTCTTTGTGGTATTTGTGGATGATATATTACTAATAGGAAATGATGTCTCAAGTTTGCAATCAGTCAAAATTTGGTTTTCCTAGAATTTTTTCATGAAAGACTTTGGAGAAGCAACTTATATATTTGAAATAAAGATCTATAATGATTGATCGTGGAAGTTGCTAGGTCTTTCATAGTCGACATACATAGATAAAGTGCTAAAGAGGTTTAGCATGGAGCGGTCAAAAGTGGTTTTCTTCTTATGACTCATGGGATAAAACTCTCGAAATCTATATGTCCCAAGATGCAAGATGAAAGGACTCACATAAGTATGATCTTGTATGCTTCGACAGTAGGATCAATCATGTATGCTATGTTATATATAAGACCTGACATATCATATGTTCTAAGTGATACGAGCAGATATTAATCGGATCATAGTGAGTGTCATTGGGTGTTTATCAAGAATATCCTAAAGTACTTAAGAAGGACTAAGGATGTATCATTGATATATGAAAATGAAGATCTCGTAATGAGCGGACCTATGGATATCAGTTTTCAATCTAACCAGGATGACCCTAAATCCCAATGAGGTTATGTTTTCACACTAAATGGTGGAGAAGTTAGTTGGAAGAGTTCCAAATAAGAGACAATTGCAAATTCGATGACCGAGTCAGAGTAAAGAAAGAAGCTGTTTGAATCAAGAAGTTCGTTATGGAACTTGGAGTGGTTCTGAGCATAGTAGACCCAATATTGTTGTATTGTGACAACAATGAGGCTATTGCTCAAGCCAAGGAACAAAGGTCTCATTAGAGTTCCGAGCACGTACTCAAGAGATATCACGTACCCAAGAGATATCACCTGATCACAGAGGTAATTGATAGAGGTGATGTGAACGTAGAGAGAGTGCCCATATATTCGAACATCGCCGATCCTTTGACTAAGCCACTTCCTCAAATGAAATTTGACTATAGTGTACTCACCTATGGTATTAGATACAAAGGCGATTGGCTTTAGTGCAAGTGGGAGATTGTTAGAATAGTGCTTTAAAGGCAGTCACCTTTAGTACTTTGCTACAAACTTTATTTTGATTAATAAAGCAAAAGGCAATTTTCATTAAATTGATGTTTGTTTATGTATGAATTAATGTCAATCTTAAATCAAATTAATGAAGACCATGATACAAAACATAACATGAAGGAAATTATGATGAGATCATGATAATGAGATTTCTATCATGTGCAATTATGTTAGTTTCTAAATAATCCTTATTCATAGGATTAATAAGACAGGACATTGTTAATCTAGATATATTAGCACATTTTATACTCCTTGATTTGAACAAGTAGTGGATCTCACAAACTATAAGCATAAGGTGTTTAGAGTTAACATGTAGATGTTTACTAAGAGTAGTAAGTACATTGGATGACCTGCGATGAGATTATCATATGGATGAATTATCAAATTCCAATGATCAATCTCATCATAGCAATAGTGAAAATATCCTTAGACTTGAGGTACTCAAGGAAATCTTGGATACTAATCCTGTGCTTTGACATCCCTCCTTGTTACCTCAAGATGAGGTCACTCTTAAGGTGGTAATTGGGTACAACTATTAGTATTCGAAGGTAATTGGTAGCTAATAAAGGATTCAACACTCATGATAGAAGGAGATGATACTGACAGCCTCTTGTCCAGGTCATTACTTAGGAGTCTCTGGCCAGAGTAGTTATGTGTCATGAAGAAAGTCTTCAATGACATAGAGTAATGAGATCCAAGGATAAGAACTAACATCTCTTGGACTAGATGTGACGTAGTCAGTCTAGTGGGAGTTGACATTTAGCTTTTACTCTAAACCAAGTAGGGCATAGTATGGTAAAAGGACAAATTGCACAGCAATTACGTATAGAAAGGTTCATAAGTCGGAGAATTAACTATCAAAGAGTTTATGTGTTAATCCACTCATATTCCGATAAATTGGCATCATGAAACCTTTCATAAGTTACTTAAATTAAGAATTAATTTAAGTAGCATGAAGCCATCCATGATTGGCTAGAATTAAGAGCTAATTTAAGTGCTTAAAATAATCGAGAACCTAAAGGTCACATGCATAAAAGATCGGATGAGAAACAAAGTGTGTATGGCTACTTTTAAGTAGGCCATGATCGTGACTCGGAGGCCACGATTATGACCAAAAGTGAGGCCAGTTTTTGAGTAAGCTACAATCATAACCGAAGCCTCAACTGTTGATACATAAATGAGATCTTCACTTACGTACAAACACTTTAAACAAGTTCTTACATACTCAAGTGAGAGAGAAAGGGCCCTAAAAGAGTTCTAAAGATAGAGAGAAGAGGTCTTGAGTTGTCTTCATGCAATTTATGCAATTGTTGCATAAATCTAATTACATACAAGATCATCTTGATCTATCTCCCATTTGAAAATCGACTTGAATTCATCAAGTTTGGTGTTCTAACAACCTTACACAATACGTCTTCTTCATCATCTTTGCATGTTCTTGGATGATCAAGGAAGGGTGGGTTTTCCAGGAACACATACATCATATGTATGAGAAGGTAGTGGAAGTTTCACAATCTAGATTTTGTCACAATGGCAACCCGGAAAAGCCAAAATCACACATCATGGATAGACATACATAATAACATGGAATTTAAAACCTTTTAACTTTTGATTTCTCCTCCTTTCTTGATTCTTCTCCTTGTTTAGGTTGTTGCAAACACCAAACCCTTCCTTGATCACCCAAGTACATGCAAAGATGAAGAAGAAGAAGAAGTGTGTAAGGGTGTTAAAGCACCAAACTTGATGAATTCAAGTAGATGTTTAAAACGAAAAGGAAGATCAAGACTATCTTGTATGCAATTAGATTTATGAAAAAATTGCATAAATTGTATGATAACAACTCAAAACCTCTTCTTTTTATCTCTAGAAATTTTCTAGTACCCTATCTCTCTCACTGGAGTGTGTAAGAACTTATCTAAAGCTTCTATACATAAATAAAGAACTAACTTATATATCAATAGTTAAGGCTTCAGTAGGCCACGATCATGGCCTACTTAAAAAACTAGCCTTGCCATTCATCACGATCGTGGCCTATGAGTCATGATCGTGGCCTACTTAAATGCAGTCATACACACTTTAGTTCTCATCTGATATTTCAGCAGCTAACCCTTAGGTTCTCGTTTATTTTCGGCACTTGAATTAGCTCTTAATTCGATCCAATCATGTATGGTTTCATGTAAATCATAAAAGGTTTCATGATGCCAATTTACCAAAATATAAGTAGATTAATACACAAAACTCTTCGATAGTTAATTCTCTAACTTACGAACCTTTCCATAAATAATTATCGTATAATTCATCCTTTCACCATACTATACTCGACTTGGTTCAAAGCCTAGGCTAAGTGTCAACTCCCAATAGACTTACTACGTCACATCTATTCTAAGTGATATTAGTTCTTATCTTGGGATCTCACTACTCTATACATCACTAAAGACTCTCTTCATGAAATAACTACTCTAGCCAAAGACTCCTAATTAATAACCCTGACAAGAATTAATAGGCATCATCTCCTTCTATCAGGAGTGGTAAATCCTTTATTGGCTACCCAATAGCTGTACCTAATCACCACCCTAAGAGCGACCTCATCTTGACGTAACAAGAAATGGTGACAAAGCATAGGATTAGTATCCAAGATTTTCTTGAGTAGCTCAAGTCTAAGGATATTTGCACCATTACTATAATGAGAATAATCATTAACATTTGATAGTTTATACATATGATAATCTCATACTGGCTCATCTGATGTACTTACTACTCTTAGTAAGCATCCACATGTTAACTCTAAACATCTTATGCTTACAGTTTGTGAGATCCACTTCTTGATCAAATCAAGGAGTATGACAGGTGTAAGATTATCTTAATTTACAATGTCCTGTCTTATTAATCCTATGACTTGGTATTATTTAGATATTAACATAACTGCGCACGATAGGAATCTCATTGTCATCATCTCATTCTGATTTCTTTCATGTTATGTTTTGTATCATGGACTTCATTAATTCGATTTAAGATTGACATCAATTCATATATAAACGAACATCAAATTAATGAAAATTTCCTTTTGCTTTATTAATCAAAATAAAGTTTAGACAGAAGTGTTAAAAGTGATTGCCTTTAGAGCCCTACTCTAACATTTCTTTTAGTTTATTGTTCTTTTCTTTGAATATGAAGATGAATATGAATATGTGTATGAATTTAGGTTTGATTAAGATATTTTAACTTTCCTTCAGGATTTGACCTTAATTTAATGGTAATCTAGTTATTATTATGTTATTGTGATTGATTATGGTATTTGCATATTTCAATAAAAAATCGAGAAGGTGAACTAGATAAATATTATTAGATCAGGTTAATGAGAGCTAGGAGATCTAATTAACCATGCAAGCAATCTATTCGGTTATTATATAGAGAGAGAGATCCTGTGTGAGACCCTATTGTTTATTATAAGGCTTAAGATCTAATTAGAATTATGGATGATGTGAGCACAACCGTGGGACTTTGTAAGCAAAATAGCACTAAAGATGAGCTAGCAATGTTGGAGGGAGCAATAATAATTGCTAAAAAACATAAGGAAATGCTTTAATCCTATATGGGTCGAATTATAGATCGCATAGAATCTCAAGAGAAAATGAGGGTTAATGACAAGATAACTAATCAAGTTGGGTAGAATGAGCAAGAATACTTTCCTTTTTATTTAATTAATTATTTTATATCAGAAGCATAACTTGTGCCTTAGGCTTGTTTCAAACTTTTAAGTTTAATGAGGACCTTAATGCTCATTTGGATAATTTCTTAGAGATTTGTGACACCTTTCGATACATTGGGATGTGGAAAGATGTTGTCAGGATAAGGTTCTTTCCTTTTACACTCAGAGATAGAGCCAAAGTGTGAATGAATTCTCTCAACCCAGTTAACGTTACAACTTGCAAGCAGTTGTTGTGAGCTTTTCTAGATAATTACTTTCCTCTAAACAAGAAAACTAGACTAATAAAGAAAATTATCAATTTCAAGTAAAATGACGAGGAGTCTTTATATGAAGTGTGGGAGTGGTATATGGAGTTACAAGGGAGTTGTCCTTATTATAACCTACACAACGAATTCCTTTTACAAACCTTCTATAATGGAGTTAATCCACCTATGAGGAGCACCATAGATGCAACTGCTAGAGGATCATTCATGAGGAAAATAGTTGAAGTAGCATACGATCTATTAGAAGAGATAGTGTACAATAGTTGTCTTTACACATCAGAACAAAGTAGGCAATAACCGGACCTTCCGAATCCAAAAGGAATGATTGTTTCAAATTCAGCGACAACATTACTAGATGAAATCGACAACCTAACTAAGCAACTAAATAGCTTGAAAGCCACTTCTTCCTCTCCATTCAAAGAAATTCAATACGAATGTAAGTTATGTAGACAAAATAGCCCTATCACAACTGATTGCTTTCTTGAGGAAAACAACAACGTGGAGCAATTCAACATTAATAGAGCACAAGTTGGTCAGGGAGATAACAATCTTTATTCAAACACTTATAATTTGGGATGGCAGAACTACCTAAATTTTCATTAGTCTAACAGTGATGGGATTCAACTTAAAAATTAAGACACATGGATTTTAACAAGATGAATATAATATCTATAATTCCAAACTATAAAATATCATGGAAAAGCTCGTAAGTATGGATGAGGCCCAAAAGAGGCTAGAAAGGAAAATCGTCTAAGTAACATAAACTCATGCCTCTTCTATCCTCTACCTGGAGGTTCAAGTGGAACGCCTTTCCAATGCATTATCTACAAGAAGTGTAGTATGTCTTTTGAGTAACATGGAAGTATGTCCAAAAGAGCAAGGATATCACATTTAGGAGTGGGGAAAAGCTAGAAGAACCACTAGAAAACCAAGTAGAACCCACCTTATAGAGGAATAAGAAAAGCTTAAAAAGGATGAAGAAAAGAATGAGGGCCCTCCCTATGCTCATTCTCCCTCTTACCTATTAAGCCTACCATTCATGTAAATTGATGTAGTCGCATCTTTAAAGGAGCAAGAGTAGGACGAACAAATGACAGTGGTGGTAAACGTTCAAAAAGATATAGACATCTCTATTCGCAAAGCGAAAGAAGCAAAGGAGATAAAGGTGATTAAGGAAGAAAGTGAATAGTTCACCTTCTTACCCAAAAAACTATTGGATTCGATGGAAGATTCATGGATTTGCTTTATTCCCTATTTTGTTGACATATTGTCACTAAAAAGGACATTATTAAGGTTATTAGGTTTCCTTACTTTAATAGATTATGTCTTTTTCATTATCTTGCATTTTGTAGCTTACTCATATGCTATAAAATTGATGTTGAACGAGAAGGGTGGAAGCAAGCTACTCATAATTGATCCAGGCTGAGCTTCCAAGGATGCAAGGTCAAGCTAATGACCCTTAATTAGCACACTTAGTTGTTAGATTTAAATTATGTGTAGTTAGATTTGTTTTAATTTTAGACAAATAAGTTTTCATGATTTGGAATGGTTGAGGATTACTAACTCTCTTTCTCTCTTTGAATCAAGTATAAGATAG
Organism: Erythroxylum rotundifolium; assembly: GCA_027563915.1. Classification (NCBI taxonomy): domain Eukaryota; kingdom Viridiplantae; phylum Streptophyta; class Magnoliopsida; order Malpighiales; family Erythroxylaceae; genus Erythroxylum; species Erythroxylum rotundifolium. The sequence continues at coordinate 4,679 of JAOSBO010216339.1, read as the reverse complement.
GAAAGAAAGCTCAAACGTTCAACTTCCACCTTCGACACCATCACCACCTCAACCATCTTGACGATTTTGTGATCTAACCTTTTTATTGTCAATTTTGTCCTTATGTTGTTCTTATTCTTTCATGTTATTTTTATTCCCACCTTACGTGTTTTTGGTTGTTCTTCCCACAATGAGGGCAATGTATTGTCCAAATATGGGGAGGTTTGTGTTGTATACATGTATGCTTTTATTTTGAATGTAAATTTTGTATGTTTGTTTGTTTTAAGGTGCATTATGTGAATTGTGTGAATATGTCAATGGCTAGGACTTAACATAATCAATTTAACCTTGAAAGTAGTCATTTAGGTTGTGAAGATTTATTAACTTGTGAAATTAATGATCTAGGTTACTTTGGTTAAATATACTTGTAAATAAGATATGATGTTAGTTTATTCACCATCAGAATTTGTCACATTCATTTACAATTTTAGGTTAAACGAATAAGTAGTTTTGTTAGTATCTTTTCATGAGAATTATTAGCTAAGGAAATGAGGTAGATAATAAGAATAATATAAAAAATTGTGTGTGTAAATCATAAGCAAATAAGTATTCCACTGGCCTTCAGGTTATGAATAGAGCAGTTGAGAACATGATGTAGTTGAGTACCCGAATTGACACACATCACAAATGTGTCCCTTTGCATCAAAAGGCTATAATGACATTCCAACTAAGCCGCTTAATAAAAACATGACTTAGTTGAGTAACCAAATCGACATTCGTCAGAAATATTTGCCTTTGAGTAAAAGGTTAGGTTCATATCAACCAAAATTAACAAAAACAATGTTTTGTCAAATAAAAGCTACCAATCTTAGTGAACAACTTAAGTTTTCATGAAAACATACTTAGGGATAGTTGCATTTTTTATTGCCCGAATAATTATGAATGTGTGTGTGCAAGTGATAGGGTGAACAAACATAACAATAAGGTCTGGATTAGTTTTATATTTAGTCCAAGGTATTTAGACGCAGGTTTCATAAGTTAATAAGTTAGAATAACTTGAAGGATTATGTTTACAGTTAAATTTGTTTCGTGAAGTTGAAGTCATTGTCTCATTATTGTATAGGCATGTTTTGTGTTTTGTTTTTATTTCTTGTTTTGTTTTCCTGAGGACAAGCAAATGTTTAAGTGTGGGTATGTTCATAGATGTAGATTGCATTGTATTTTTATAGGTAGTTTAGTTTGTATTTAATTATTAATTTGATTGTTTAGAGCTTGCTTAGGTTAGAATTGTATTAGTTAGTAGATGTTTGGGTTTTGAGTGTTTTATAGTTAGAGCATGTTTTTGAGCTTCAATTTTATATTTTTGAGGTGCCTTGATCTGTTTGCTAGTGTTTCAGGGCAAAGAGTGAAAAACAGAGAAGATCCGATAGCTAGCCACAATCATAACAGAAGGATGATGGAGGGGTCATGATCGTGGCATAATCTACCATGATGGTGTCACTAAAGGCCACGATCGTAGCCTGCATGCTGACAAACGCAAGGATGCTTCCAGTTTTAAGTTTCAAAGGGACTTTTAGGACCTTTCGGACCTAAAAAAGACCTTAGTGTTACCCTAATTGAAAAGACTATGTAAAGGAAAGAGATGTAACCCTAAAAAAAACTTCATTTTTTGTCACTTTTGAAAAACCCTCAAAGAGAGAGAGCAGAAGAGAAAGGGGAGAAAGGGGTGGGTCTTCATGGCTACTACTCTCCCGAGGCATCCGAATCTCCATTTTATTATATATTTCTTTCATCCTATTGTTCTTTTCTTTGAATATGAAGATGAATATGAATATATGTATGGATTTGGGTTTGATTAAGATGTTTTAAGTTTCCTTCGGGATTTGAACTTGATTTAATGTTAATCTAGTTATTATTGTGTTATTGTGATTAGGTGTTGTGATTGATTATGGTATTTGCATAAGTCAGTAATAAATCGAGAGGGTGAACTGGATAAAAATGATTAGATCGGGTTAATGAGAGTTAGGCAATCTAATTGACCATATAATCAATCTAGTCTATTATTTTATAGAGAGAGATGCCGTATGAGACTCCATTGTTTATTAGAGGGCTAAAGATCTAATTAGAATTGTGGTCTTTTGTCAATTGAGAGATTACAAATTCCACGATTTAATTAGGGTTAATAAATTAAGGTGCGTGATTATAACTTGATAGAGAGTGATACCCCTTTTATAATCTAGAACCGACACATCATTAACACATAAATGGCGAGGTTAGCATTTATGATAGGAAGAATCTCCTCACCCATAATCTGTTAATTTTCCTTGATTGACTTCCATAGTGAATTTTGTGTTGCTCAATTTTAATTCCTTTTATCTTAAATTCCTTATTTACGTTCCTATTAATCAAATTCTCGTGTTTGATTACTTGTTCAATTTTATTTCATTTTAATAATTTTCTACCCTTAGATAATCTAGGATTAGATTAGTTCACCCTTCTACTCGAATCGACCCTTCACTTACTACAAATCACAACCCATGCACTTACAGTATTTAAGGGCTATAAATTGTAAACTTGCAAAACAAACAACACTCGCTAATATATTAGCTAGATGTTTAAGGATAGTTTTCAATAAGTGATAGCTTGCAAATTCAACATGTTTTTGGTCCTTTATCCTTTGCTTATTTGAAGTTTGTTGTGCCTAATTATGAGATTCTACTTACTTTTTCTCACTTTGATTAGGGGCAGTTGGATTTGATAAAAAGGAAGCATTTGGAGCATATTTGAGGAGTATTTGGAACATAGGAACTGATACTGAAGATTTCTAGATGATTTTGATGCCGCCAGGAGTTACCCTTGGGCAGGACTTACAGCAGAGCAGCGGATGACGGGATGGAATTACGTGGACGACTTGACCCACGTTTTTACCCAACGTTTTAACCTAATTTAACAGCTTAGGAGGAGTTAAACACTATTTTGGATTGGCCAATTTTGTGGGCCTTAGTTTTTATTAGTATATAAGTGAAAATTAGGTTTTAGGAAGACATTATTCTACACTCTTTTTGGCCTCCTATAGTAGCTTTTGGTTTTTTACATATTCTGGCTTTTTGCCTATGATAGCAGTGTCACCTTTTGATTCTTTTCAGAACCTTATGTGTTTGTCGATAGCCATGCATGGCTAACTCCTTTATTTCAGTCAAGGGATAATTCAAGGTTTAAGTTTATATGGTTATGAGATCTTAACGCTCTTTAATTTACTCTTTGATTTACATTGCATTTATGTCTTTTCTGTGACTTCTTGGGATAATCTATCTATAGTGAATTACTGTTATTTGTTCGAACAGGGCCCGTTGTTCATCTAATAGGAATTCACATAGCCAATCAATTAGGTTAAATCCGTAATTGTTTATCCGAATTGATGCAAGTGGCAATTAGTATAACTTAATTACGTCAAAGCCTTTGGGTTATATTAAGTGAAGAATCTAGTTTAAACGAATTCTCGTAGTCTTTGTTGATTAGGGCAAGGTCTTACGAGATGTTAATGATGTTAACGAGTTAAATCCTTCATCGTACTTTACTTGTTAATTAGGGGTTATTATTAGATCACATCTTGATAACCTAATAATACGGTAAGATTGATTTGGAGGACGTTCCTTTCGGCTATAACTTATCTGCAATATTAAATTGAATAGTTATCCTAGAGTCGATGATCAATCCATATGAATTTCATACCGCAAATTACCTTTGAATGGGTTTGTTTTCCATTGATTTCGAATTTCAATTCTTATTGCTGTCTTGATTTCGTTTTTTATCGTTAATACTAAAAAACCCCCAATTTTCACTTTATCTTTCAATTTAAAGTTTCAGTTCTGGTTAGCCTTGGGCAACGCTAGTCTCTAGGGTTCAACCCTTCTCACCTTATTTACAGTATTCTCATTTTTTTTTCATTAGGAAGAGCAGGTCTTTTATTTTTGGTGGTTTAGACACCCATTAAATTTTGACGCCGTTGCCGGGGACTAGCTTACTTTACTGTTTATTGTTTCTTTGGATGACCAGGTCTGAAAATTTGCAGTTATAATTTGATTCTGAAATAGAAAAAACAGCCCGTGCATTGAGGAAGGAAACCAAGTTACGGAAGAAGGCAGAAAGTACTTCTACTCTTAATCCAACAGATACAGCAGCTAATTCGGTTGAATCTTCAACTAAACTCGACCCCGAATTAGAGGAATCCTCATCTGAATCTGATAGAGAGGAAGCAATGGCTGATAATCGCACTGTTAGAGAGCTACAAGAAGCCCCCTTGGAGCAGCAGCCCCTATGCATCACCTACTCGAACTTGGAGGTGCCATTTGAACTGAAATCTAGTTTGATTCACTAGCTCCCCACTTTCCATAGAATGAAGAATGAAAACCCACACAATCACTTGAAGGAATTCCATGGTGTATATCAAGTATGAAGCCGCAAGGTGTAGCGGAAGAGCATGTTAAATTAAGGGTGTTCCCATTCACACTAAAAGACGTTGCTAAAGAATGGTTGCTCAACCTGCCACCAGGTTCAATAACAACATGGCATGCCATGGCTCGAGCATTCTTGGATAAGTATTTTCCTGCTTCAAAAGCAGCAGTGATACGTAGGGAGATTTGTGGGATTAAACAAAAAGTTGGAGAAAGCCTATACGATTATTGGGAGAGATTCAAAAG
>JAOSBO010216315.1:0-15628 GCA_027563915.1 Erythroxylum rotundifolium | reverse complement strand
TGGAATTTCTATTGAATGAGAACTTGGTTTGTTATAGGAAACCAAGCAAGCCCGATCCAAGGAGAAGAGGAAAGACAGTAGTGAACCTTGATTGTCAACAGATATTAGGTGGGTAAAGTATTTATGGTTATTGTGTAACTGGGCAAATTCTTGCCTATGTGTGCTTATGTGTTTTGCATGAAATTGTTATGTTTTAAAAAAATTGTGAATATTTGAAATTGCATAATGCATTCTGATTATGCTATACCTTGAAAAAGGTAATAACCTTTGGAATTGAATGAAAAGAAGAAAAAGCACGAAAACATAAGAAAAATGATAAAATGAAAGAAGCACGAGAGTGCAAATTTCTGATTGATAAAATTGAGCATAAATTTGATTGTGTTTAGGTGAGAGTGGAACCGTTTCGTAGTCACGTCCACATCGACGTAAAGCCTTCTCCTGGCTGCCCGCTTATGGCCCACAAGATCCAAAAATGGACTCGTTTTGTTCAAATAGTAAACTTCGGTTTCTCTGTTTTGTTCATAGAACCCTCAAGCCAATTATGTGTGCATTTGCACTTTAACATGATAAGTTTTGATAAGGTTGAGTATTGTGCTTTGCTAATAAATTACATTCAATATGATCTCTATGATGATGTATTGAGTTTTGGATTATGAAAGTATATACATATATATGTTGGATTGTGTGACTCATTGCCAATGGCTTTAAGTATTTTAGCCACTGAGCTGTGTAGCTCAACGCCTAATTTTCCCTGCTCAAGTGCAAATCGAGAAGATCAATGATCTTTGTAAGGCATTCGGACTCCAAGATAGACATAAGACTTTTGTACTAAGTTAGTGATTTTGGATAGCTTATAAGCATGTCAAACATGAGTATCTTTTGTATTTTATATCAAGTTGATGTGTATGTCGAACTGTAACAAATTCTGACTGTGTTTAAAAATGAGAAAGTGAAATTGAATTCCTTTCTAAGTATGATTCTATTTTTTTTTTAAGATTTGGGAGAATGAATTATATATGGGAAAAATCTTATCTGTTGAAATTGCCAATGTTGTTAGCATTAGAATAGAATGTTAAATTGGAAAAAATGTGTTCAGACGCAAAGGAAAATATAGAGGAAGAGTATCATCTGTGATGACGTCACAAACAAATATAAAGGAAAATATAGAAGAAAAGCATAGTCTATGATGACATCACACACAGATGCAAAGAAAGACAGACGTAAGAGAAAACACAGATGAAAGGAATCATCTGTGAGATGTCCTACATAGATGCAAATGAGAGACAGACGCAAAGGACAACACAGACGAAAGGAATTGTCTGTGATGACATCATACATAGATACAAAGAAAGGAAAACGAAAGAAAGGCAGATGATAGAAAGCCAGACGATAAAAAGGCAGACATAAGGAAAGGTAGATGCAAGACAAAAGACAGACGATAAAACACAGATGATGGGAGGTCAAACCCAGACAATAAGAAGTCAAACACAGATGATAGGAAGTCAAACACAAACAGTAGGAGGTCAAACCCAGATGATAAGAAGTCAAACACAAATGATAGGAAGTTAAGCACAGACGATAAGAAGTTAAACACAGACAAAGCGAAACACAGACGATAAGTTAGTCAAACCTAGACAACGGGCCAATTACAGATGATGGGCCAAACACAGAAGAAGAAGAAGCTAGGAAGCCATGCTAATTGACCCAAAGCATGTAAACATGCAAATTGTGGACTCACCAATGCTATCCCTTGACATATTTAGGCTTGAATGGAGGTGAGCCTAAAAGGGGTTAGTTATGAATTCAAGTGGTTGTACAAAATGTTGGATCTTCGAAATGCGATTGTCGGGCTCCAAAAATGAGGTCCGACAAACTAAATCTAAGTTTAGGAGAGAGGCCAATGTAGCTTTTGTTTCTGAATTAGAACCTAAGAAAATTGATGAAGCTGTTCAAGATGAAGCTTAGATTTTAGCCATGTAAGAGGAGTTAAATCAATTTACTAGGAATAAAGTCTGGTCTCTAGTCCCTAAACCATCCAATAAATCTATCATAGGAACTAGATGGGTATTAAAGAATAAACTAGACGAATCAGGAAAAGTATCCTGTAACAAAGTTAGATTAGTAGCTCAAGGCTATAATCAACAAGAAGAAATAGACTATAATGAAACATATGCTCCTGTAGCTAGATTAGAAGCTATTAGGATCTTATTTGCATATGTTGTTTGTCATGATATAAATCTGTTTCAAATGGATGTGAAAAGTATGTTTTTGAATGGTTTTATAGATGAAAAAGTTTATGTAAAACAACCCCCTATTTTAAGACATTGATAAACCAAATTATGTGTATAAACTTTATAAAGTTTTGTATAGATTGAAACAAGCACTTTATGCATGGTATGATCGTCTGAGTTCATTTTTTATTAAAATAACTTTATTAGAGGTCAAGTTGATAAAATTTTATTTAGGAAAAGTATTAAAAATGATTTTATTGTTATGCAAATATACCTAGTCGATATCATTTTTGGTGTAACTTCTAAAAAGTTATGTTCAAGTTTTGAGATTCTTATGAAAAGTGAATTTGAAATGAGTATGATCGGTGAATTAAAGTTCTTTTTTGGTTTACATATTAAACAAAATGATGAAAAGATTTTTATTCATCATTAAAAGTATATCAAAGAACTTTTAGTCAAATATCAAATGGAAAATGTTAAACCAATGTCAACTCCTATGCATGCTTCAATCGTCTTATCTAAGGATAAAGCTGGTAAGAAGATTGATCAAACTCTTTTTAGAGGAATTTTTGGTTCTTTGCTTTACCTAATTGCAAGCAAACCTGATATAATGTTTAGTGTTTGTTTGTGTGCAAGATTTCAAGCAGATCCTAGAGAATCTCATTATATTGTTATTAAAAGAATATTGAGATACTTGGCAGGTTCTAACGATCTTTGCTTAATGTATGAGAAAGGTAAATATTTCAGGTCAATTAGCTACTGTGATGCTAATTATACTGGAGATAGGATTGATAGAAAGAGTACAAGTGGAGGTTGTCACTTTCATGGTCATAGTCTAATTTCTTGGTCAAGCAAGATGCAAAGTTCAATTGCTCTATCTATTGTAGAGGCTAAATACATGTCAGCTGCAAGTTGTTGTTCACAAATGTTATGGATAAAGTATCAGTTAGAAGATTATTCTATCTAAGAAGATCAAATTCCAATCTTCTTTGACAACACAAGTGCTATCAATCTCTCAAAGAATCCAATACAACACTCAAGGGCAAAGCATATTGAAGTTAGAAATCATTTTATAAGAGACTGTGTATAGAGAGGGATCATCTATCTACAATTTGTTGAGATGAATCAACAATGAGCAGATATCTTCACCAAGCCCTTAAGTGAACATAGATTCAAGGAAACTAGACGAAATATGAACATTCTAATGTTAAATGATCATTCGTCTACAACTCCATGATCCAGATAATTCGTCCTAATGAAGCAGAAAAGTTGAAAGCTTTTAAAAGGAATAGTAATGGTAACTTTCACTCGGTAGTATCAATTTTATGATTACTTATGGATCAGTCACAGACGTTACAAACGGTAACTTTGTTAAAGTATTTATAAAAAGAAATCATCCCAAAATCTGCAACACTCTACATTTTAGAATTTCCTTAGTAACCGACTTGCTTTAAAGTGCTCTCAACAAAGATGAACCAATCCTTTATTTTCAATATCAAATCTTTCTCATTTTCATTTCATATCTTTCTCTCAATTGTTTCTATATACTAACCTCGCTTTTTTAAGCGAAATACATTTCTGTGTTTAGTGTTTATTCGTTATAAATTAGAAAAATGTCGAAATCTCTAGTCTATGGAAAACTTGTCGATTTCACTTCTCTAAAGGATGATAAAATGGATATCGAACTTGAGCTCATAGTAGCTAGATGAGAAAATTTCTTCAATATCCAAGAACCAGTGTATCCGAATGAAGTATATGAGTTTTGGAAGAATGCAAAGATGGTAGATAACTCCTTGGTATCAAGGGTAGATATGTTATCGGTGATAGTCACATAAGATTCTATTGTGAAGGCTATTGAGTGTCCAAATGAAGGGGAAAAACTGTTCAACAATACAAAGTGGATTGCTCAATGTCATATAAATGAAGACATCATCAATCAACAACTATATGGATCAGGTAATCCAAGAGTCAGGAAGTCTTCAAACCTAATTCTGAAGGCTAAGGTTTTTCACTCACTTCTTCTTCACTGTATTCTACCAAGAGCAGGATCAAAAGATTTGGTGACAATGAATGATGAACATTGAATATTTCATCTACTCACATACCAATCTATTAATCTTCCATTCTTGATTTTGAACTACATGATAAAGGCTAGGGATGATTATCATTTGAAGAGTGGTTCTTTACCTTATGGTATGCCGTTGAAAAGAATTTTCAAAGAATCTGGAATCCTACTTGATGGAGGAAACAGAGTAAAGCCAAATATTAAGAGTGTTATCAATGCCTCTATTATTCACAAAATGGGGATCAAGACTGAAGCTGAAGCAGATAAAGACTTCACACCGAAAGCACAGTTTAAGGGGTAGCTTTCAATCATACGAAGCAGGAAAGAAGATGTTTGATCTGGAATACAAGCAAAACCTCAATCATCTGGAAGAATCTCAGTAGAGGTGAAAGTTGAACAATCGTCTCATAAGTCAATACAAGCTAAGACGATTCCTGAAAGGAAAGAAAGTAAGGTTTAACAACCAACTCACAAAGTGTCTTTAAAGAGCAAAGCTGAGACATCCCAATTAGAAAGACCCAAGAAGTCAAAAAGGTTACCATGATTGATGAACTTAGGATAACCAGAACAGAAAAAGCAAAAAACTCTGATTCTTGGTAAAGTTTCTGAAAGTCCAAAGGAGCAATAACAACAACAACAGCCTATTAAAGCAATTGTCTCTATCCCTCAAACTCAATCAAAACAATTTTCTAAAGAGATAGAGATAAAAGGGAAGTTAGTATTTGAGCAGAAGAAGTCTTAATAATAACTCTCTTCCAAATCAACAAAGAAGATGAAACCAATTCAGAAAAAGAAGGTTTCATCGTCTGATGTCTAACAAAAGATAGACTGTTGGAAAGCAGCAAGTAACTTACAATTCCCCTCAACAAATGAAGAAATAAGATTTGAAGATGAATATTATAGAAGAATTAATACCTGATCGCAACAAAGGTAAATCGAGGATCACAATCAGAAACAATAGAAAGTGACACCCCATATAACCTCAATATCTCATCCATATAAAGGTCTGCAAGCCTATCCAGTGAATAACTAGGACAAACAGGTAGAAAGTAAGCAGACTTGGTGAACTTATCAATAATCACCCATATAACATCATGCTTCATTTGAGTGAGAGGAAGTCCAGTGACAAATGCATGGTAATGTTATCCCATTTCTATTGAGGAATTTAAATAGGATATAACAAACCAGATGGAACTTTGTGCTCAGCTTTAACTTGTTGACATGTGAAACATTTAGATACATAATCCACTACATCGCGTTTCATTCCTGACGACTAATAATGCTGCTTTGGATCTTGATACATCTTATTTCCACTAGGATGCATTGTAAAGATAATATTATGTTCCTCAAATAATAACTTTCTCTTTAATTCGTCATTAGCTAGTGGACATAATAGATCTTTATAATACAGATTACCATCTCCTTTCATAGAAAATTCTAGTTGTTTGATCTCCCAAGTTGTTGAAATAAGTTTTTGCATCTTATCATCAACTTTCTGAGCATCACAAATTTCTTTCATTAAAGTAGGCCTAGCTTTCAATTAAGCTACTAAAGTTTTAGTAGACACCAGTCTTCTTTCACTCTGTTGTACTAGTAATGCTAAAATAGTCTTCCGACTCAAGGCATTAGCCACAACATTAGCCTTACCTAGATGGTAATCCACAATGCAGTCATAGTCTTTAAATAGTTCTAACCAACGTCGTTGTCACAAACTAAGTCCTTCTATGTAAGTAGGTACTTCAAACTTTTATGATCAGTAAAAATCCTACACATTTCACTATACAAGTAGTGCTGCCATATTTTCAAAGCAAACATTATTGTTGTAAGTTCAAGATCATGTGTAAAGTAGTTCTGTTTGTGACACTTTAGTTGCCTAGAAGCATATGCAACAATCTTTCCTTCCTGCATCAAAACACAATCCAAACCATTTCTACATGCATAACTAAATATAATATATTCCTTACCAGAAGTGAGTTGAGCCAATACAAGAGCTTCATGTAACACTTTATAATGTCTTCTAGTTAACAATTGCTTCAATCTTAATGCGATTAACTCTAATCCATTGGGAAGAAACAATATACCCTAGAAATGATACCTTCTGAAGCCATAAATCACACTTACTTAAGTTAGCATACAGCTGCTTTTCCCATAGGGTTTGTAATACTATCTGCAGATTCTCAACATGATCATGCTTATTCTTGGAATAGATCAGGATATCATCTATAAACACCACTACAAACTGATCTAAATAAGGCCTAAACAATATTCATTAGATCTATGAATGCAGCTAGAGCATTAGTTAACCTGAATGACATTGCCAAGAATTCATAATGGCCATAACAGGCTCTGAATACAGCCTTCAGAAATTGAACATCCTTGACCCGAAGTTGATAGTATCCTGATCGCAGATCTATCTTTGAAGATACTCCTACATCTTTCAATAAATCAAATAGTTCTTTTATCTTTGGCAATGGAGTCTTATTTTTCACAGTGACTCTATTCAATTACTTGTAATCAATGCACATATGGAGAGTACCATCTTTCTTCCTAATAGACAAAATCAGTGCCCCCCAAGGTAAGACATTGCGTCAAATGAATCCCTTATTTTGTAGCTCTTGTAGTTGAATCTTCAATTTAGTAGGAGCCATCTTATATAGTTATTTGGATATAGGAATAGAGGTATAACTTTAATAGACAATTCTACTTCCTTTTCAGGAGGAAGTTTAGGTAGTTCTTTAGGAAACACATCTGGAAATTCATTCACCATTAGAATATCTTGTAGTTTAAAATAAGCTTTCCTCGAATCAATCACAAAAGCTAGATAGGCTTTACACCCCTTCTCAAGCAACTTTCGAGTTTGCATAGTAGATACCACATTAAATAAAGAACTAGTGTAGATGTGGTGCATTACTATTTTAGAGTAATCAGGTTTCGTAAACACAACTATCTTAGTACTACAGTCAACCACTACCAAATGCTTGGATAACCAATCTATACTAATAAATAAATAAAATTCGTGAAAAGGGAATCTAATCAAATCTGCTACATATTCACTTCCTTGGATCATAACAGGATAATTTTTATAAACCTGACTAACTAACACATTACTACTTAAATAACTGGTTACATGAATATCATACTCTAACTGATCTATAAGCATCACTTTGTCAGAAATTTCTCTAACACAAATATAAGAATGAGTGGATCCAAGATTAATCAAAGCATGCATTCAAAATTAAAGAGGAAAATAGTGCTCGTAATGACTTCAAGTGCATCCTGATCCTTATGATCTTTTAAAGCATAACTTTAAGCTATAGCAGATGACACAATAGGTTGATCAATGGTTTTAGATATAGTACTTAGATTAGGTCTAATATTTCCAAATCCTCCATGATCTCAACCGTGTCCTCTATTTCTAGCAGATTCATGAAAAGCCTGCCTACTAGCTTGTAATGTTTGAGGCTATCTTATAAGACAATTGGCTATCAATTGTTTAGTATTACCACAGTGATAACATGCACCCGTAGCTCTCTGATAAATACCCTAATGATATTTAGAGCAATGAGGGAACTTCAGAGCTTCAGAACCTCGACCCACAAAAGAACCCCTTATAGAATCAGCGATAAGGGAAAGTCCTATTGTCTTCCCTAGCTATAGATCTCTTAGTAAATTCTTGAGTAGTGAAGGCACCTTCACGACTTCTCTTACTTGAGTATTGACCTCCTGTGATAAAACCTCTTCGCTAACCCTTTTCTCTCCTAACCAACACTTTTTATCTTTCTGGTAGCTTGTACTAGTTGATGGTAACTCACTTGTTACAAGAGAGTAATTTCCGCCAGATGCTCTTTGATCGAATCATTTAAACCATCTTTAAACTGATGATACTGAAACTCCTCAGTAAGTCTACTAAATTCTCTATCATACTCAGCAGCAGATAAGTTTCTCTTCTTCAGGTTCAGAAACTGCTTCCACTTCTCCTTTCTATAGTTTTTCGACATATACTTGGATTTAAATTCCTGAGAAAAGAAATCCCAAGTCAGAATCTCTAGTAATTGAGGATTTCTCAAAACAAACTTTCACCATTCATAGGTTGCTCCTTGAAGAAGGGAGATAGAAAAATGCATCATCGATTCAGGTTGGCAACTAGTTTCATTTAATAACCTATTTACTTCATCTAACCAAAATTCCTACTTTCCAGACTCCTCTGGAGAGGTTCTAGTAAATTCCTCATCATACCTTCCAACAACTTAACCAAAGCCTCCCCCTAAGCTAGAGGTGGAGGAGGTGGCACTTCAGGTTCACCTTTATTAACCCCTAAAGGATATTGATATGGATGGATGAGATCGCATAAGATTGTTACTCTTTGCAACCTTATCAACGGCCTCATGTGGTATTTCCATACTCAAATCTAAAACCAAAACATGGGACAACTTGTATTAGGCCAATCATAACTCTTCTATCCAAATATAAGCAATAGTTAAGCACTAGTTAAACTAAAATTGCCTAAACCATGCTCTTATACTAAACAATGTAACAACCATGTACCCCTGGGAGAATTTGCAAATTCCACACAAAACATACCTAAACATAACTAAATTTCCACACTTGAAAGAAAATAAGGCATCATACTTCTTATTACCGAATTTATGCTATATATAGAACACAATATACACATTGTCCTTATCATGTACATGCCTTAAATCCAAATCCATCCTATATTAAGGTTATTTCAAAGTATTAAACAAAACAAAAAATACAACATGATTCATTACATCGAAATACAGCTTTAATTTAATCACAAATATACATCTTTCAAAACAAAACACATCCTTCTTTGGCCACTGTAGTTCTCCTAGCCTTAAGTCTTCTTATCAGAACCTACATATAAGCATATAGCTTAGTGGGAATAACTAAACAAGATATAATCTGATGACTGTTTCTAGCAATCGTCTAGAATTCACATGCATGAATCATGGAAAAGCACTTACAACCTTTAATTGTTCAAATTAATGAGCAATTCAATATTATTGCATCTGAACAGAATATATCATATCTGAACAGGATTTAGTTGCTTTAGAACAAAACTTAGAAGTATTTGAACATAATATCATAAAAACTAAATATACATTTAAAGTATCATAACAAAACTTGATTGTGTCAGAACAGAACTTGATTATATCAGAACAGAAGTTAGTTGTACCAAAGTTGAACTTAGCTTATATCAGAATTGAACTTATATTAGAACACAAATCAAGTTAGCTTGTTAATCCTTTTTACATAAGTGTGTAGGGGACAAGAATAGAAGATACCTATGATTGGTATAACAGAATAGAAGAGACTTATGTCTTACTAACAGAAGACACCATGTCAATATCAGGAGACACTGGAGTGCCATTATCAGGAGACACCGAAGTGTCAATATTAGAAGACACCGAAATGTCACAAGAGCAACTGCAGACCCTTCTAGGCATACCTATTTACTAATAACTAGGACTTGGCAGCTTTGAAACAAACCATTTTAGGTTTTAGAATTGTTCTTTCACAAAACAAAATATTAATTTCACGTTAAAAACTGCAAGTATACGGGTCGTTGCTGTAGTTAGAATAGATATCGTCCTATAGAGATTGATGCTAGACACCACTCAATACAGGTCAAGCTTTGTTTAAGAAAACGGTTTCAAAAGATTAAAAATGGAAATTAAATAAACTAGAAATGAACACCCAATCAAGGCAAAGTACAGTAATTTGATGGCCAAGGTTTAAAATTAGGAGTTACTCTATCCCTATTTTGCTTTCCTCTTATGTCCTTAATCTAATTATGCTTGACCTAAGTTTTTCTAATGGTCAACTACCCTCTCTTAATGCTGGCCCTCGTTGAATGGAATAGAATTGGTTATGCTATCTCTAGATTTACTAACTTTTCCTAATCCTTCAACAATATTTTAAGCACTCCTATAGGTGATTATTAACAAATAGCTAAGATCTCTCCTCACCTATTTGGAAAAACTGAATATTTATTAGATCCAATGGAAGCTAACTTTCGTAACCAACTCAAATTACCACACTCACCGCATCAGTTTATTATACTGTATAAGCATAATAAATATCACAAAACATCTTTCATTGCATTAAAAATAACAAGAGTTCCACAAATTGTTCAAGAATAAGTCCTACAAAGTGCTTAGCTACTCATATTCACGAACAATCCAACAAAGTCCTTGTTTTCCATACTAAAAGTTATAATGAGGAAAAATAAAAATTTGGTAAAGTCAAGGAATCCTTCTCTCCACTCCAAAAAGCTGGAAAAGCTCTGAAGCTTGATGTTGTCATGTTGGGACCCCGCCCTTGTAAGACACACGCCTGACGTCCTAAGTGACATCTAGACGCACATCCCATAAAGGTGGAGTGCCCTCACCAAGACAAACCTCAACTTGAGATTTCATCTTGATCTCTTCAGTACATTTTTTTCCTTGACTTGTAATTATAGCTTAATTCCCTAACTGCTTCTTGATCCTTGATAACCACTTCTTGTTAATAACCATTATTAAATTGAGTTCTGTAATTAACTTCAACTAAATAACTATCCAACGTACTGACTTAACTTCTTCTTTGTATCGTTTGTGGTTGGCCTATCATCTGTGATTGCTTATGGTCTGTGTTTCCTTTCGTCTGTCTTACCTATCGTCTGTCTTTGACTTTCTTCGTCTGTCTTGACCACCTTTCGTCTGTGTTGTACCGTGTATGTTCTATCGTCTGGCTTTCTATCGTTAGTAGTTCACTTTCTTGTCGTCTGTGTTTGACTTCCTATCATCTGTGTTCTATCTTCTGTGTTCTGTCATCTATGTTCTATCGTCTGTCTTTCTATCGTTTGTCTGTCTATCGTCTGTCTTTCTACCGTCTATCTTTCTATCGTCTATCTTTTTATCGTCTATCTTTCGTTTATCATCCAGGTTTGGCTATCGTCTATGTTTGACTTTTTATTGTCTATGTTTGACTTCCTATCATCTGTCTTTCATGCTTCGTATGCTTTTCCTTGAGTCTGTCTTCTGACGTTATCACTGATGATTCCTTTCGTCTGTGTTTTCCTTGTGTCTATGTTTCCTTAGGTCTGTCTTGTGACATCATCACAGACGATTCTTTGAGTTTGTATTTCTCCTTGCATTTGTGTTATGACGTCATCACAGATATTTCCTTGAGTCTGTGTTTCTTCTTGCAATCTACCTCACTTAACACAACATAACTCTTTTCAACCACCCCCATTCATTCAATTCCAAGGACAAAATACACCAGAAACATAAACATGAACTACTTCCCAAAGCATCAAACTCATCTGAACGTCAAATGCAATATGAAAACTTAAAAGTGGTCATAACAGACCCAAAATACATTTCATTCATATTAATTTGCATAAGTCTTTACAAAGCTTTACTGAACATTTCAAGCCACAATACATAGTACACTTGAACTAATAAAACTTGAAATGTGGCTAAAGCCTCAAATTCTTAAAAATTCTAACTTAAAAATACAATGGAAAGCATGCAAGCTGGTGTGCTGCCTTGACTCTTTACTTATTCAATTTCTTGCTCTTCACCTAAATGGGACATAATTAGGAGGGGGCGAGCTTAAAGCTCGTGGGTGACAATTTTATAAGTGAGAAACAAGCAAAACCATTTTCAAAGTATTTTGTCCTTATATATACTTGGAAACCGTAATAGTTTTTCATAGAAAAACAGTAAACACTTAATTCTCAAAGATCCTCACTCAATCAAACAGTTCATAAGCACTTGTAAATAATGCATGCATGAAACTTGACACAATCATAAACACATAAACACATCAGAAATGGTTTGGGCGAGTCCAATTCATGACGCTCTACATATTTCCATATAATGGTCCTGTGCAGTCGTAAACTTGAGGTAGTCCTCGAAGGAGCTCCGTGCCACTAACAGGCAGGCGGGAGAAGCCTATTCTTAGGTCAACATGCACGTGATGGTTCTTAAGGGACTACCACGAACCCACATAACATGTAATTCATGAATCGAAAATAGTTTTCCCTAAATGGCATCTAGTTGAAAACTTGTTTTTCATGCACATGAAATATTTCAAAGAACATTTCTAAAAACTTGATTTCATAATCTTGCCTCTTTTCAAAAAGAATCTTTTTCATAAATCGTCCACACAAATCATGTAGTAACATGTAACAATCTCACATGCAGCCAAGAGCAAATAAATGCAACATTCATGATGCAATTGAAAAACATTTTGCTTTCTTTATTCAAAGAAACAATGAGTGGCTCACTTAATTATAAAACTGTACCCACTTTGAAATCCTTGTTTGTTTAGGTATTGGATTTAAAGATGTCTCTCCTCTTGCTCCCCTTCCCTCTCTTGAACCCCTCTTTGATTTCCTTCATAAAGGAAAAAATTCCCATTCAAAAGAAATTCAAATTTGAGAACCTATAAAGCACATGCACTAATATGGATCCGAGAATTCTTAAACCCATACATTTCTTAAGCTTTATGAACCAAAACTCCAAGAGATTAAAATCATCTTACCTTGAATCTTCACCAACTAATGAGATTTTTGACGCTAAAGAAAGCCCTTCCCTTCCTCTTTCTTTTTCCCTTCTTTAATAACCCCAAACTCTCTCTTTAATACTAGGAAAAATCGTGACCTAGTTCCAAGCTCTATTCTTTTTAAACTTCACCGAAACCTCTCTTCTTCTTTCTCTCTCTTTTAGTTTTTTTATTTTCTCTCCATCCTTCACGTTTTTTTCTTCTTATTTTCAAGCAAATCTTTTCCTCTTCCCATTCTATCCTTAACGGTGAGGAAAGTCTACCTTACCCTTCCTTTAATGCCTTAGTGCTTCTAACCTTAAGTAATCCACCCAAAATACCCTTATTCATTCTTAATTCTTCAATTTAACTTACACCACGCTATACTCTAACATGATCTTAATTCTTCCATTTAATACTTCAAATTTTCATCAATCCATGAAATAAATCCTCCTAAACTTGACATAACAATTAAACTCCAATTAAAAATGATTTACCCATCAAGATCACAAAATTCATTCAATTCATGCTTACTAAAATAAATAAAAAAATTCAGGGCCCAACATTTTTCCCCCCTCTTAAAAGAATTTCGTCCTCGAAATTGTTACCTGAGTCATCGAAAAGATGTGGATACTTCTCCTCCATGGCTTCCAATGGTTCCCATGTGGCCTCTTCCACCGAATGGTTTCTCCACAGGACTTTAACCAATTCCTGAGAACCTTCTCCTTAGTGTCCAGGATCTCCACTAGAATCTCCTCATAACTCAGATCATCTCTCAACTGAACCTCATTAGTCTGAATGATGTGGGAAGGATCTGACCTATACCTCCTCAGCATGGAAACATGAAAGACATCATGTATCTGTGATAATTCTGGTGGCAATGCCAACTTGTAGGCTAATGGTTCGATCCTCTCAAGAATTTCATAAAGACCCACATATCTTAGACTTAACTTGCCTTTCTTGCCTAATCACACGACTCCTTTCCAAGGAGATGTCTTAAGGAAGACCTTCTCACCGACTTCATACTCCATGTCCTTTTGGTGTGGACCAGTGTAACTCTTCATTCTATCTTGAGCTGCCTTAAGCCTTTGCTTAACTAACATGACCTTGTCAACTGTCATCTAAACTAATTCTGGTCCTATTAATTTTCTTTCTCCTTCTTCATCCCAGCATATAGGAGTTTTACATCTCCTTCCACACAGTGCTTCATAAGGAGCCATTTGAATGCTCGAATGGTACGAATTATTGTAAGCAAATTCGACCAATGGCAAATGCTCATCCCAAGCTCCTTTGAAATCCATCAAACATGCCCTGAGCATTCCCTTAAGGGTTCAAATGGTCCTCACAGATTGACAATCTGTCTATGGATGGAAAGTCGTACTAAAATTCAACTTAGTTCCTAGAGCTTCTTATAAGCTTCCCCAAAATCTCAAAGTCCTATCAAAAACTATGGAATCTGGAATCCCATGTAATCTTACTATCTCATCAATATACTTCTTTGCTAGCACATGTAAGGAATCAGTCTGTTTAATTTCCAAAAAATGGGTTGACTTTGTCAACCAATCAACAACAACCCATATGGCATTATGCTTCCTACTAGTCTTAGGCAAACCCATCAAAAAGTTCATAGTCACCCTTTGCCACTTCTACTCAGGAATGGAAAATGGCCCTAACTTTCCCGAAGGTGCCTGGTGTTCAGCCTTGACTTGCTAACACACTAGACACTTACTCACATATTCTGCTGCATCTTTCTTCATGCCTTTCCACCAGAAATGTTCTTTCAGATCTCTGTACATCCTGGTGCTACCTGGATGCATGGCATAAGGCAAATTAGGTGCGTCATCCAGTATCTCATCCTTCACCTCCTTGGAATTTGGGATACAAAGTTTGTTTCCTATAACCATGAGCCCATCATCCCTCACTGCCACTTCAGATTTCTTGCCATTTTTAATTTCATCTTAGAGATTGCTTAATTCTGTATCCTGTGCTTGTAACTCTCTAACCTTCTCTCTGAGTATCGGTCTTACTCTGAAATTAGCAACAATACACTTGGGTTCCTCCTGTTTCAAGCTTATCCTAAGCTTAGCTATCTCTTCTAATAAAGGCAGATAAACTGTCTGAACATGGGCTATTGAGGATTTCCTACTCAAAGCATCTGCCACTACATTTGCCTTTCCTAGATGATACTCAATCAACAGATTGTAATCCTTAAGCCACTCAATCTACCTTCTCTGTCTCAAATTCAGTTCCTTCTGACTCGATAGATACTTGAGACTTTTGTGATCTGTAAAAATCCTTGTCTGAACCCTATACAAATAATGCCTCCAAATCTTCAAGGAAAAAATCACTACTGCCAATTCCAAATCATGTGTCGGATAATTCAATTCATAAGGCTTCAGTTGCCTTGAAGCATAAGCTATCACCTTGTCTCCTTACATCAACACATAACCTAGACCCTTTCT
This sequence comes from Erythroxylum rotundifolium, assembly GCA_027563915.1. Lineage (NCBI taxonomy): Eukaryota > Viridiplantae > Streptophyta > Magnoliopsida > Malpighiales > Erythroxylaceae > Erythroxylum > Erythroxylum rotundifolium. The sequence goes on along the minus strand of JAOSBO010216315.1, from coordinate 314 downwards.
TGAAGCATCATTATAAACTGTATAAACCTCATCGCCAGCAGGTAACATCAAAACTGGAGCACTTGTTAATCTTCTCTTGAGGTCCTCAAAGCTTTTCTGACATTCCTCACTCTAGACAAATTTCTGATTCCTCCTCAATATCTTAGTCATCGGAGCAACTATCATAGAGAATCCTTCAACGAATCTCCTATAATATCCTACAGAACCCAGAAAACTCCTTACCTCTATCACTGTCTTGGGTGCATGCCAATTCACCACTACTTCAATCTTCCTTGGATCGATATGTACCCCATTCTCAGAAATTACATGTCCAA